>JAPZDY010000004.1:4865831-4892589 GCA_029783645.1 Ctenochaetus hawaiiensis | reverse complement strand
TCCAATTTAAAACATTTTGTGATGAGGTGCAGCTCCTACCAGAGTGGTTGAGTAGTGTTTGGGGTTCTCGCCCGTTCTCTGGCGGTGTGATGAGCTCCCAGATGAAACTCTTGATGTTCTCATCACCGCGGTAGTGAAGAAGACAGAAGACGAGGATGACGCGACAGATAGTCTCCACATCACGTTCACTCAAACGACGCTTACATCTGGCGTGAGACAGGATGTCCCTCCAGCGACCCCAACTGGAGAAAAAGAACACAGATGATGAAAGGGACAAATTTGAAGTTTACAAATTGAAAAAAAAGCTTAAAAAGTTATTATATCTAGTGCATAACTCTATTAGAAAAGTCTACATACCCATAGACAAGCAGGTGTTTCTCCACACGGAAGCAGTCAGTGCGGCCGTAGCCCCCTCCACTGTGACGGTCGGAGCGTCTGGAGGAACGTGACTGTCTGGAGTTGGCAGGTGGATATTCGTCATCACTGTCCAGATCAGACAGGTCTCCACCTTCACCTCGTAAACTGGAGTACTGACGTGTCTGCTTGCGGATTCTGGGAGTGTCGATCACAAGGGTGTTCTGCAGGAGGGAAAGTAACTTTTTAGTTAATCACATATTAATCCAATCAATACTTAAATATTTATCATACAGGCCTAAATACAATCAGACAATGCACATATAAAATCTACAGTGTTTTACATGCTGTGGAGTGCAGCTCTGTAACCTCTGGATGACAAAAAATTACCTTTCTGTTGATGGAGTCCATGTCAATGTCCGCTTTCTTGGCCCACTTCTGCCAGAATTCAGGGTCATCGAGGGCGATGTCATTGCGGTTCTCAGAGGCCACAAAGCTAGCTTTGGAGAATGTGGAACCCTTGCCTTCACTCTCAATGGTGATAGTGGTGGCTCTTCGCTGAAGGATCTGGTCGATGTCTTCCTCACAGAAGCGACTACCTTCATCATTCTCATCCATGATCGCAGCATAAGCTCCTTTCCTCAGCAGGTCTTCAATCTCCTTTTTGGAGAACTGCTGGATCTGTTAAAGGAGACACAGAAATTAGATTGCCATTCCAGCCCAAATTGGTTTAAGGAAACTCAGCATTCAAAACAAAAAAGATATAATACAACTGACCAGCCTTAAAATGACCTGGCAGTCCATGTTAATGACTGGTAAGTTTCTCACCCCGTTAACATTGCTTTCTTTGTTGCCACTCATGCTCTGCAGGACAGCACGATCCAGGCCGAGCTTCAGACTTGCTTTGTCCAGCATCTCCCTCTCATAGGAGTTCCTAGTGATCAGACGGTAGACCTTCACAGCCTTTGACTGGCCAATTCGGTGACATCGGGCTTGGGCCTGAAGGAAGAATTAAAACAATGAGAATGAGATACACATACAAGTGCCTGAAAGAAAGAAATGCCAAGATGATCTTGTTGTCTCAATTAACTAACTTTAAACCGAATAATACAGAACAATCTTCTACCTGCAGGTCATTTTGAGGGTTCCAGTCAGAGTCAAATATAACACAGGTGTCAGCAGCAGTGAGGTTAATACCCAGGCCGCCAGCACGGGTACACAGCAGGAAGACGAAGCGGTCTGAGTCAGGCTTGCTGAAGCGATCGATGGCAGCCTGACGTAAGTTTCCACGCACTCTGCCATCAATTCGCTCATAAAGGTATCTGTAAAAGTGGTTATCAACACACTCAAATAAGTTTCATAATACTAAAAACATTTACGGCGTCAGATTTTTTAAAACATATATCAGCTGCATTATGCACCACGGCCCTCTGACCTTTTGTTAATGAGGTAGTCCTCCAGAATGTCCAAGCAGCGCACCATCTGGGAGAAGATGAGCACTTTGTGGCCACCAGCCTTGAGGCGAGGCAGCAGCTTGTCCAGCAGCACCAGCTTGCCGGCTGAGCGAATCAGGGCCTGCAAATGGAAGTCGGGAGCCAGGGGGTCATACACCTCCCGCAGCTCTGCTACGATCTTCTCCTCCGCGCCTGGAAAGAAAATCAGAGAATAAATTTTGTGACGAGATCTTTTCACAAGTGGAATGGCATGAATCTACTGTGCAGCTAATACTGAGTATTATTTGTCTAACGTGGCACCTTTATAGAACCACAATGTTGTGACACATTTATCAAAAAATGCAGCTCCTGCAATTTACTGATTGTAAGAGTTAATCATGGAGGATATCTTTGAACTTTCTATTGATAATAATCAGCTTAAAAAAAGTAAGTACTGATTGATTTTTTTTCTGTTTTATTTTGCAGCCCTTGCTTACACAGCATATATTATGCTATGACCTGCAATACTCAAGCTCATTTCTCTCACAGCTCAAACCTCCGAGTGCAGTTTATCAAATGCAGACAGAGAGGGACATTCCACCTCTGATTCTACATTAGGTCACTGTGAAAAAGAGTAGTAAATAAACACAAACTACAATGACTTGTGACACCTTCTGAAATACTATATTCAATATGTTTAGCCAAGCTAAATATTAATATTTTAAATACTATTGGAAACAGATGTACAGTTGTACATTTTTCAATATAACAAGCACATAAATAGCAAGATGCAAAATGCAAAGAGTTACACAACCTAAACACAATGTTTATAATCACATCAGCAGAAAGTATACATTTAAAGTTATCAACAGTGACTGCAGAAGAGTGAGTTAATACTGTGATGCAAATACCATTGATGAGGTAGGGGTGGTTGCAGCACTTGCGTAGCTCCATCATAGTGTTGAGCAGGTTGGGGACATTGCTGTTACTGTTTGCCCCTAAACTGAGGAAGCTGAAGTTCCTCTCCAGGATGGCCCGGTAGTACTTTTTCTGGACATCTGTCAACTCAACCTGAGAGAACGAACAGTCCAGCAATCAAACTGTTGCCTCATTTGTGACATTTAAATCTCCTAAAAAGTGTTTACACTGAAAGCTTACACTGAAGGTGTACTGTTATCACTAACCTCAATGATGGTCTCCTGTTTGGGTGCTAAGTTTTTCTCAACATCCTCTTTGAGCCTTCGCAGCATCATTGGTTTCAAGATGGCCTGCAGCTTCTGCACCTGTGGATCCGAACAAAGAAAATATTTACTCACTAAGAACTATATGCAATACCAGTAAAATATGCAGATGTGCAAGACAAAAAACACAAATAGTTGGCTTTGAATATGAGTGTTACAGCGCCAACACAAGGGTTTATTTCACACCTGTTCCTCTGTTTTGAGGTCTCCAAAGTCTCTTAGGAATTCAGTCTCAGAAGGGAACTGAGCAGGCTCCAGGAAATGAAGCAGACTGAAGAGTTCCTCCACAGTGTTCTGCAGAGGAGTGCCGGTCAACAACACCTTGTGTTCCTGGGAGAGACCACAAAACACAAATAGAACTTAGTGGAGAGGGACAGAGGGAGGAGACACAGTGGAGTATAAAATGGAGAGGTAAAACCAAATACTCATCAGGCAGAGGGGAAAGGAGAAATATTTAGAGTAGAAGAAGAAAATACAGAAGGAACAGGAGGGACAAAAGGCAACATAAGATTGGAGAGGGCAGAAAAGATCACAACTGATGAGGAAAAGCTCTAATCAGACCCTAAAAGTTAATGCCGATGTCAAACTGGTTCTGCTGTCTTACAATAGAGCAAAATTTTTAATCTTGTAAAAACTAAATGTATTTCTTAAGTGCACCATTTAACTCATGTGTCTTACTCATAATCATATGCACATCTGATCAGTGATTTTGCTCCAAATTCCTGCTGGGCTCAACTCACCAGGTCCAGCATCTTCAGGCTGTCCAACAGCTTGCAGTTGCGATTCTTTAGTCGATGAGCTTCATCAATGATCACACAACGCCAGGCGATCTCCCTCAGCTCTGGGCAGTCAGACAACACCATCTCAAAGGTTGTGATGAGAGCGTCAAACTTGTACGCACCTGGGATCAAGTGCTCCTGTAGAGAAAAAAAATGTCAATTTTCTTAACTAGACATGTTTAGTGTCAGCAAAGTGTCTCAATATCAAACATTATCGACAACCTACCTTGTCATCCTTGCAGTACATCTCATACTGCTGGATCATCTGTCGGCTGGCCAGGCTGCCGTGGTAGACTATGGCATTCATGGCAGTCCATGTGGAGAACTCCCTCTCCCAGTTGGTGATGGTGGAGAGGGGGGCAATGACCAGGAAAGGGCCTTGGATGCCAGCAGCGTATATCTCTGACAGCAGTGTGATAGACTGGATGGTCTTCCCCAGACCCATCTCATCTGCCAGGATACAGTTTTGCCTGAGAGACAAGAAACAGGTTATCAGTTAGGCCTCAGCCATTTCAAAAGGACAAGCTTCTTTTGGAAAGTAAATGACAAGATGTACACCTCATGTTGTCCTCTATGTTATGCTTTACTGCATTTCTAGTCCTATTGTTGCTTTAATTACAGCCTTGTACCTGATATCACTAATCCAGTCTGACTGTGGCTTCAAAGTGCACCTCTCTACAGGTGACCATGGAATGTAGTACGTGTCTGGGTGTGATTAATACCTGTTGTACCAGTTGAAGAGCAGCCAGTTGACTCCTTCCAGCTGGTACTCTCTGAGCGTGTTGCCATTCTTGTACTCTCTGGACTCCTCCAACTTCTTCCATGAACTGGCAGATGGCCGTGGCTAGGAAGAGAGAAGAAAAAAATGGTTGAAAAGAAGAGAAGGCATAATAACAAAAAATACCCACACCTATGTTTTTTTAATGTTATACAGGTTCATGACATACATTACCAAGAATTTTTTTTTATCCACATTCCCTATGCTAAGAAGAGAGGAAATTTGCAAAATGTTGTCTGTGTACATTGAAGCTTATATAAATTTGAACCTTCCGCCACCTCTTCAGGTTGCATGCTGTGCAGATCTTGAGTCATGCTGGGCCATGCCAGCATGTTCTCCACGGTTCAATTAACAAAGCCTGTTTCTTCTGTGTTTGAGGCTGGATGTGTCAACTGGCAAACTGGCATTTTTTTTCCATTCTTAAGAGTGTATTGTCTCTGTCAACAGGTCAATCTTGTGGATCCATTTCTACATATTATTTTGTTTGAATTTTTTTCACAAAAACAACTAAATTACTGCAACAAAAGAGGGTGACACAGCTTGATTTGAACAGAGGATTTACTTAAACGGTGTGCTCAAAGCCACCTGGACCCTGCACTTTTTTTTGTCTTAGAAACCAGTTCCCTGGCTTTTGGAGAAATGCAAGAAGGTTTTATGACAAGATCTTTTTTCCTCATACTCACTGCATCTTTTCTTTTCTGAGGCATCATGTTTTCTACTAGAGTCAAGCTCAAAGTTTTTGCCTTTTTCTCACACACATTTTAAGTTTATGATGCCAATTATAAACAATAAACATTAAACATCTTCCACTCCACTGCTCACCGTTCTCTTCAAGCGAGGTTGTCGGTTTTGGATTTTGCCGAACTCTTCAACCTTGCCCTCGTCCACATCCTCCTTAAGTTCCCAGGTGGCGTCTTCATATGGCAGAGAGCACCACTTCACCAAGTAATAAATAACAGGCTAGAGGGAAAAGAGTAAGAGCAAGCATTTAACTATTGCAAACACATTACTTCATTAAAAAAAAAAAAAAAAAAAGGAGAAAGGGTCAAATTTTTAGGGAAACAAAAAAGCATCTCTTTTGTCCAACTGTGAAAGTGGTTTCTTTACGAGGCCTGGTCTCTCACCTCGCCATTGTCCTTGTCCACACTGTGGGAAACATCCAGGATCCTGTCCACCTCTACATAGTCTGGGTTAAAAGGCTCCTCGTCCTACAGAGAACCACAGGGTCAGAGTCAGTAGGGCGTATGTAGGACATTATAGTTTAATTAGCTGGGTAACATCCTAAAAGAAGAGGTCTGAGCATGTGCTTCCCTCTCACCTCCTGGAAAAGGTGCCTCATCTGTGCATGTTTGGTCTTGAACCTCTTGATCTTTTGATGGATCCTCTTATCTTTCTCCAGCTGCTCCAAAGTGGCCCACTCACAGTGTAAGTATGAACTGAGAATAACAGAGGCAAGTTTTACTCACCTGGATGTTTCCTAAAAATATAAAACTGTCAAGTGCTAAGAAAGATGTTATCAATAAAGATATCAAAACTTACTAGTTCTTGTATTTTACAAAGAATTCCTCAATATTAGCATACTGGCCCTGGGACACCTGAAAGAGAAGAACATGCTTTGGGGTTTTTATGATTCTTAAAATTAGATTACATTTATTTTAAGTAAAGAAATTGAATATGCATACTTCTTTCTTGGTTAACCTCATAGACAGAACTTTGTCTACAATGGCAGCATCTTCCTCACTTGGATTTTCCTGTAAGATAAAAATGAATTTTATTGAATACTGTCGTCCTTTCACACTTTAAATCCAACATTGCAGATACACATAAATTAAGAGAGCCATTCCCTTTTCAGTGCCCATCTCTTTTTCACAATCATTCTAATCTTACCAGAGATTAAATAACTCCGTAACATAGCTCTACACTCACCACAAAGAACTGCATGCTGGGCTGTCCTTCAGCATCCAGTTCCATTTCCTGTTTAAGCTGCGCTGCTGTCCCACCACTGATGGAGGCCACAGCTGCTGTGGTTGTAGTAATGTCTACATCTTCCTGCTCATCTTCATCATCTGTTATCTTGATATCCAGGTCCTCTGTGTATTTCTTCCTCTTCACCACACGGTTAGAGCGCCTCTTCTGGCCAAAGGAAAGAGGTTTAAGTTGAGGGACTTTTTTAAAAGCTCAAACAAAAAGTTCTAATAGATATCCATATTTGCAAACACCGCAGTGGAGAATGTATCTGTCAAGTGAACAGATATGATTCAATGTAGAGAAAAAGAAAACAAACAAAGACAGAGAAGCTCACTTTGTAAACTGTGCAAAGTCCAGCTCCAGCTAAAACGGGTTTTACTATATATTAATTCCTCCTTTGAGACAATGTCGTCCCCCAGAGACACCACAACATAAACTATTTCAGTTTGATTTTCTGGCATCGACCCAAAGCGGGCCAGTCACCAAAAGACACGCTGTTAGACAGAGGTTACCTCACTTAGCTGAACATTAAACTATATTTCAACATTGACCTTTTGGTTTTCCCACAACATTATCACACATGACTTCTAACTAACAACTTGCATGAAAAAGGCATGTGGCAACCAAAGAATGCCTTAGATTTTCTAGTTGTCCATCATTTTGACTGGCAGAGTTGTGCAAATTCCAAATTTAATCTAAGTGTTTCAATTGATTCAAGTGATATATATATAGTACGATTGACTGCGGTTAATTTAATAAACAACTCAATAACAATACAATTTAATATGCAGAACAAATTTACAGATCACGCAATTATAAATGGCCGGGGAGAAAAGATGAAACAACAGAATCACAACTGATCAGCGTAAGCCGAGTAATCTCTGGTCTATCTTAGCTGAAAACACAGCATGTTATATTATCCTCATTTCACCTGTCTATCCTCTGCTCAGCGATGTATGTTCAACTCGACAGGGTTCCACACAGGTGGCTTACATGTGGTTTCTGATAGCGTTGTGTGTGAACATCTCAATGTTGCTATAGTTGGTAGATCACCCTCAGTGCTTTTTTTTTAATCTGTCAAAATGACTGACGGTCTGTCAATGACAGAGAATATTCTGTCAACGTGCCAGCCTCCTGACAGGGAGGCAAAAAGGCTCCAAAATAACCCTGCTACTGCACAAACAACTAAACTGGACTGCAGAGGGCGAGAGTATAACTGGAAAATAAGTCCATCTTACCTTCCTACTCCTTTTTTTCATGCCACAGCAAATGTCGGATTATATGTGCAGTTAATTAGTAGATCCAGATGTATGTATGTGTCTTACTGTAATTAAATCCTCTTCCAGCGCAGCAGGTGAGGCAGGACTCAACTCTCCATCAGAGTGGTCCGAGGAAACGTTTCTCTTTCTTTTCTTTGCTCCAACCAGAGTAATAGTGCTGTAGGAGAGAGAGAAAAGACAAATACATGAAGTAGCAGTAAAATGATAGCAATAAATATCCATCTATATAGCCATTTTCAAATGTAATGAAAGAGGTTAGATTCAAATGAAACCCATCTCACATAAATCACTTACTTTGGCTTGGTCTTGCTTTTGCTCTTGTTCCCAGCTCCAGGTATTACTGTACATCCAGCCACCCCAGTTGTTCCTCCTGGTGGCTTCACTTTGCCCTTTTTGTCAGCCCCAGCTGCGGTTTTGGGCATCGTTCCTGCAGCCACAGGACTTTTCTTCTTGCTTCCTCCTCCACTGGTCTTTTTCTTAGCAGCAGACACCACGGTCACAGTACCTCCTGTTTCAGGGGAGGTCTGTGTGGCTGGAAGCTCGTCCTGGTTCAGGACCCTGGGCAGGTTCTTTTCACCACGTGCTTTGGCCCGGGCGATAGCTTCAGCCACAATACGGTTTGCTTTTTCCTGCTTGCACAGGATCTCCACTCGTCGCACAGATGAAGGCTCGCCAGGGGCCTTGGTGATGCGGATGGCCTGGGACGGAGTTGTGGTTGTAGTGGAGGGGCCTGCGGTCGACGAGTTAATGACCTTCACCACCGAGACTGTGCCGCCAGCAGAGGCTGCTGAGCTTGTCTGTGTGAAAGACAATGTGTAAGAATGAATAAACTCTCTGCATTTTAAACTCTAATCTATTGCATAAAATCTAAGTAATTGTCTGTACTCATCCGTCGATCTACCTGAGGCTGCAGGAGCATTTTGAGTGGCACTGCAACTCTCTGTCCTCCTTGGCCCTGTGAGATCTGCAACACCTGAGGGCTGCCAGTATTACCAGCTCCTGAGACTAGCTGGTACTGTAAGAGTGAAAGAGCGGTGATCAAAATCATAATTCCAGAAAAACCAAAGAAGTAGATAACAAGTTCTAACTAGTCAGGTTAGATGTAACAGGAAAATCAAAGAAGCAGTTACAGTATGAGATCTGAAACTTTGGCAGGACTTTAAAGAAGACTCAGCCATTTTTTGAAATCTGCTTCTTTAGCATCCTATCAACAGTCAGATAAAGGCAGCAACAATTACATCTCTGTACTCTGACACAGATTACTTGACAGCTTTCAAGTTGGAAAAGACACCTTTTAAAGCACTATGATAAATGTTTTGCTTTACTCTCAAAAATCATGCCAAACTAGGCTAAACCCATCCTGAAGCATTCTCTGTTTTACATGTACAGAAACTAGTTTTTTCTTTGATCAAGAGCTCAACACTTGTTCCTTCATCAAATTGACTTTTGAATCATGTGAGACAGAGACAGTGGTTGATGTCTCCCATTCATTCCTCATCTCTCAATAGACTCACAGTTACAGTAATGGAGAGGTATTTAAGCCCATAATGACATAAGTTTAATGCTTTTGTTGCTCTTAACAAAATGAAAAACAATTGGCCTTGATTAATTTTGAAAGCATAGAGGCCAATGGGGAAAAACCTATTAGTTCACCATGTGACCAATGGCTCAACTTTGTCACTCAGCTTCTCAGTCGAGGACAACAGGGCCAGGTCTGCTGTCCTGTCCGACTGAAAATGCCAGTATACTGCAGAGAGATTTACCTGGCAGCGATAGGCTTAATCAGCATTGTGTGAACTTGTTTGGCACAGGCTTGAATATTCCTGATGTTCATATATATGTAAAAACCTGCGCTGCAGGTTTAAAAGAAAACAGCACCTCATCAAAAACGAGAACAAGAGAGCTCAGACTAATGCGTCAGAGAGAGGAGAGGAAAACAAGATGGAGGAGAATACATACTGCAGGAAAAGACTAATATGGTTTAACAAACCAGTCTTTCAAAATTTTAAAACACTTCTTCCTCACCTTAACTCCTCCTTGTTGGTTGGGCTGTTGCTGCACCTGCAACTGAATTGTAAGGACTTTGGGCTGCCCTCCAGCCTGACCTGCGGTTCGAGCCTGGGTTAGGGCTGCTAGCTGGCTTCCCTGGAGCACCAGTTTGCCTCCAGGGAGCTGACCCAGCACTAGCCTGGCTGGGGCCTGGGTCTGCTGCTGTTGTCCAGCCTGGGCTGTCTGAACCTGCTGGATTTGTGTGACCTGCTGCTGGGTTGCACCAGCTTGACCGGCTGGTGCGGCTGAGCCAGCCTGGGAGGGCTGCTGGAGAACCAGCGTGATCCGCTTTGCTTCACCACCCTACAAATGAAAACACAGAACAAGACTGATTGGGACACGCAGGAAAAAGACTGATTTAAAAAAAAAAAAAAAGCATTTAAAGCTCAGCAACAATGAGCAAACCATAACACCACCCCAAGCATCACCTGCTGAGGTGCAGCTGTTAGGGTAACACCTGTCCAGCTTTCATAGCAGAAGAGGTTGTGCTTACCTGGGTCTGCATGGCAGGCTGAAGCTGTACCTGGCCCTGAGCCTGGCCTTGAGCCTGGACTTGGATCTGGGGTGCCTGGGCTTGGGGCTGAACCTGGATCTGGGCAGCCTGTGGCTGGACTGAGACTTGGGCCTGACCTTGGGCCATCTGTGTCTGGGCTGGGATCTGCACCTGAACAGTCTGGCTTTGTGTCTGCTGGGGCATGGAGGTCAGCAGCATCTGTTTCACTGGCCCGTTGGGAGACTGCAGCAGCCTCTGCACCCCTGCAGCACCCACCTTGACTTGAGTCTGACCTGGGCTCGCCTGATTCAGAACGGTCCCCCCCTGCAGTATGGACACGCCAGGTTTAAGAGGACTGCCAGACAAGACACGGATGACCTTTCCACTGGTCTGGCCTGTAGCTCCTGATACAGTCTGCAGCACCTGGGCTTGACCCTGTGGACCTTTGAGAATGACAATTTTACCACCAGCCTGCTGTGTGATGGCAGCTAGTTGCTGTGGAGTGAGCTGGTGAGTTATCTGTGTGAGCTGCGTGGTGGCAGTGGTGGTGGCCGGAGAGCTGGAAACAGTCAGAGGTGAGCTCAGCAGGACAGTGCTACTGGTGGCCACGCTGGTGTTGCTGACCATAGGTATGGTGGTCTGGGCCTGGATCTGAGGTACAGTTTCAACAGGGGCAGGGACAGGGGCCGGGGCTGCAGCTATAGGAACAGTCTGTGCAGTCAGCACTGGTACTGGCTGCTGTGTGGTGGCTTGAACAGCAGCAGGGTCCGAGACGATAGGAGCTGCTACGGGAACATTGAGTCCTGTGTTGACCGTGAGCTCAGGCTCGGCAGGTGGGTCCACCTGGCCCAGTGCCAGCTTTAGGGCCTCCTCCACAGGGTCTGAGGAGCCCTGAGAGAAGGAATCATCCGGTAGGGCATCCAGGTTAAACAAGGGTGTGTCCTCAAAGAGGTCCATGATGGGGTCTGCCATCTTGCCCACTCCACACAGGGAGACGGGCACAACGTTAAAAAGACGCTGAGATGAAAGCTGATTTTTTTCAGTCCAGTTCTTCTCAAATTTCAGTTCAACAGCTGGTGAAAGAGGAGAAACATCGATGTTAATAAAGCACAAGTAGGTGACTTTGACATGAGTTGAACAAATACTACTGTATGGTAATAGGTAGCTTATTATATCACTCAAACCTGTTTCAAATCTTAATACAACTGCAGTTTGGTGAGCCTCCCTCAATGCTTAGTAAGTGTTTTAAAGTGTACCAAGACAGTCGGGAGCAGACATTAACTTTACAAATGTGGCCCTACTTGGCAATAAAATCTCTAATTTCCCTCTCAGCTACAAATGTTTCTCTATGTTCTTTGATTCCTGCAGTAGGAAGAGAGAGCACTTTCCTCCAAAAATTTCCTTGGACACACACAACTTCCGTACATTTATTTTCTCTAAGCGGCGACAGGAATGATCAAGTTTACTTTTGGTTAGTTAACACATAACATCAAAAAACACCAAGAATTCACTGAACAACGATGAAGAATGAAAAAGTTACCGAGTTATACTTAATGCCCAGTCTTCCGATGACTACTATTTGTACAAAAAATAGTTTTTTAACATGACAAACTCAAACAAACTCATTGCCACCCTGTCCACAAAATGGCTTAATTGTGACATAAAATGTTCAGACAAAAATAAATTGAAACAAGTAAGGTAGTTTGAATACTTAACTACAAAGCTAGACTACGCAGTAAAGAATTAGTGAATGAAAATAGTTGGTCGTGAAGTCAGACAAGGAAGGTACTGATGCTGGAGAGGTAGGATGCTTTCCTCTCTGGTCGTAATGCAGTCTTCCACACAAAACCGTCGGCTAGCATTAGCTTGTACCGCGACCAAGATGTGCCTATTACAAAAGCGTGTGTGGCACCGAAAACGTTTGAAAAAACACGATGTGTTGTATGTTTTGAACCGATACCTTGCTTCTCTGTCATTTACGACCAACCATTCAGTCTACCGGACTCCTTCAATCTCATCAACAAACCGGACCAAACCAAAGCAACGTGCCACAATAACCATTGCCCGTCAACGTTCAGACACAGGTTAGGCCGCAATACTGTTTCGGTTGGTCTGCGTCTATTTTTCGGCAAAAATACCTGAAAATAACCATCACATTCACTGCCCTAACTCTCACAGTAATAATTTCGGGGTGCTAAATTTACCTTTGCATCGACACACATGGCTTTCTCCGTCTCACAACACTGTACGATTACAGGAAACGGCCAGGGAAGAGCAGGAACTAACTTTCTTGCCAGAGAAAGCGTAGAACGCGTGCCCCTCTGATGCTACCAGACGATGATTGGTCACTTTTCTATGAAGCCGGTAGCATACAGCTATTTCATTGGCTGTTGGAATTATCCGTCATGTGCACGACCGCTTCTAGGCGGGATGAGAGCCATAGTTAGGTTGAGAAAACAATAAATGCGGCCTAGCAGGGACCATTTGACTGGGTGATCTTCACATTGATGTTTTACTGCCATAGATGCTTTCATTTTAGACGCTGGTCCCGTAGAGCTTGTTAAAGAAAATAGTTTGCGTTTTAATCAACACAAATGATAATGAGGTGAATAACCCCGATGGACGTAGTTTGTAAATGACATTGTCCATTTTTTTCCCTGGGTATTATTTCATGAGGTTCTGCTCAGGAATCATCTCCTTCTTGAGATATTGCTTTATTACTTTCTAAAAATATACATCCACACAACCTGGATATATCGATTTTTTCCCTTTCATTTTTATTTATTATTCTATTCTGAAATTTCAAAAGTGCTTTCTTCCAGGCACCAACGTGATGACTTGCTTCCATGGGTGATTCAGTTCCATGTGGTTGCGTTTTGGCGCCCTCTAGTGCCCTCAGACTGAAATATCACTATTAGCTGTTTTGACTGTAATATTGTTAAGATTCAAATTATTTATTTAAGGACGGCCAGATTAACCTGGTAGTGGGCACGTGGCTGGAAATTAGCCGCCAGTTGGCCGCTGTTGCTTTACTTTTTCATCAGGTTTTTTTTTTTTTTTATCTCGGCAGGTTTGTTAAGTGGAAATCAGTTTATTTAATTATATAGTCACAAATGGATTTCAGCTTTTGCTGGTCTCTTGGGGCCTGGGGCCCCGGGGTTAGCTGCTGGTCTTGAGCTTTGATATTACACATCAAAAAACTAGAAAAGAACTTAAAGAGGTTATGCAGACCAACTCAAGTGTTTTTGATCAGAAAAAATACAATATGTTCATAGAGTTTCCCATCTATTACCATTACAGCCTCTCTAGTCAGTGCATTAATGTGACACCATGAATTAATGTCTTGGTTCTCCATATCCAGAAATACTTACTGGCCTGATCAAAAATCACGAAAGTGTGATTCCGATATGAGACATGCAGACAGCAAGACAAAGATAGAGAGGAAGAGAGAGATTGTAGTCATAAACCAGGGAAGCGTAAGTGACTACATGTGACAGCACACCACACTTTATCCATTGCAGCCCTGTAGAGAGGAGCATGTCTGCTCGCCAAAGCCTCCATCTGTCTGCAGCCCTGCAAGGTGTATCCGCTATTCACCACGCTTTCACTCTGCCCCATGCTGGTCTGCTTCGTCCAAGCCAACACCATCTCTGCTGGTGAGAGCTATATTTACAAACAGCTGCCGTAGCGATGGGAAGAGCACCATGAGAGGAGGGACAAACACTGTTGGGCAGGCGCAGATTTAACAGGCACACCCTTAGCGTTGCACATTAACTCTGTTATTTCATTACGTTAGTCCAGCAGTGCTTCATTACATACTGTCTTTCTTCAAATATTTGTGGTAATGCATGCAAGAGCGATAAACTGAGCCAGCTTATTTGACTTTATTTTAATGTTTCCTCCTTTATAGAAATTTCTGTGTAAATAAACATTTGTTGCAGGAGACTAACAGGCATATAGAGGAGCATCAGTCGTACAACACAGCGTAGTAAAGGGCAAGTTTGGTGAGTTTGTTAGTTAGACAGGATGCCACGCTGAGCACAGCGGTGTTTCATACATTTTAAATGAAAAAGAAAAATCCTAGCACAGAAGCCCACACTTTGTCACAATTAAAAGATCTCTTATACAAATCCAGCAAATATTTATACACAGAAACAGAGCAAATTCAATCAACAGATAAATTACTGAGCGTTTCAGCCTCTTTCACTCCTCTCTCTCTTTTGGTCTTAATTGAGAATAATCTTACTTTGAACAATCTTAATCTCATTTTTGCGTGAAGTACATCCTCTCATGCACAGTATGAAGAGTTACAGATTGAAGCCTTCTTTTTTTTGTTTTTCCTTAATCTTCCAACATGTTAACCTGCTCTCCAGCCACCTTCTTCACAAGGGGAAGACCAGGAACCCAGAGAAGGTGGAATACTTCCAGCCTCCCATCAGGTTGCCTCTCTCAAGTCTGAGGTAGGCTTTGTCCCCCTTCTCCATGATCACCAGACCGGCATTAGTGGCAGCTTCTCTAGTCACATCCTGGTCTCCGGCAAAAGCTGAAATCATTGGCCAGCCATTGAGCATCAGGCTGACCTAAGAGAAAGCAAATAAAGGAATTAGGAAGTGCATTTTGATCCACTGCAATTAAAACTCAAAGTGTCATAGTTGAGGAATCGTACCTGGATAGTTTGTCTATTGTAGGCTTTTACAACGTGGAAGTTGAAACTGTACACACCTCTTCTTGGTGCCAGGAAGACACTGGTCTCTTGGTCAAAATGGGTGCCTACGTTTACCAAAATCTGCAACGGCAAGGGAGGGAGAAAACGGAGGAAGGCAAGCTGATATGTAATTTGCACATGATAATACAAAGGTACAGCAGGGGAAAAGAGTAGTGGAGAAAACACTGAAAACCAGTAATACACAGTGGGACTTTTGTTAGAAGATTTCCCTCAATACCACATACTTTGTATAAGTGCTCACTTCGTGGGCACTTAGGTCATTCTTTTTGTCCATGCAATAAGATTTTAAACTTCTCCCAGAATACAAAGTCCTCCTTTTTACATAGCCAAAAAAGCCTCAAATACCTATGAAAATGGAGACCATCAGCATGGCTTAAGGTTCAGTGTTAACCTCATCAGCATTGCTCCTCACTGTCAAAACTCTGACCATGTGTGCATCCCATTGGCTAAACACTTCTGACTACACAGACAGACATATCACTAAGTCCAGTTGCCTTCGATTTATTTGCCCTGAATAACTATGACCTGGATGAATGAGAACATTCACAGATACTTCTGACTACAAAACACTTAGAAGAAAGCGTATACAGTAACAGCTTCAAAAGAAAGAAAAAAGAAAAGCCTTGGAAAAGAAGAGGTCTAAGATGACTCTGGAGTTCAAACACAGTTGACTTTGCCTAGGATATTCCTCAGTATTTTGATCTCTAAACTAAAGACAATTTTAAAGTAATTCATCCTTACATGCTAAAAATGAGCTTTAACTGAAAAAAATAAACTGCAGCATAACTCACTCTTACATGTAAGTAGTCACATACTCACATTATCAAAGTAAATGATCATGGTGCGGTTGCTCATGTCCGTAGGCTCGTGGTTGGTCTGGCGGCTGGCGGAGAATGCCACCCGACCGGAGCCAGAGCGGACTGACATGCCCAGGGCGTTACCAGCAGGCTCGGATGAAGGAGTGGAGTCACATATGACCAAGCATTTACCCTCAAGGATGATGGGTTCTGTGTCATTCTGGCCTCTCGACTTCATGGGTCCCCAGAACAGGAGCAGAGCCAACAGTATGGGGAGGCTGTAGGTGACTAAACTGGGATGCATGACTGAACCTGGGCTGTTAGGTCAAATATCTCTGACTGACTCTGAAGACAAGTGTCACTTTAGACAACTTGAAATTAAAACAAACATGCTATGATGAAATAAACTGATTTTGGGAAAATTCTCCAAACTTTTTCCTCTTTTTTTTGTGAAACTGACAGGTTTCAGCTAAAGTAGTGACATCCACCAAGGCGGCAATAAAACCAGCAGATGGGTTTGAGAGCAAATGAGTATTCAAACAATACTCAGAACTGGTCACTGGCCATAGTTGTCACTCATTCCCTTTCTGTCTTTCTTTCTTGTCTCCTTTTTTTTGCTCCCACAAATCCCAAATCTCTTCAGCATCTATGTGCTGCGTCAGCAGGGTCCAGAGTGACAGTCAAAAAAAATCTCTCTGACTTTTTAAGTTGATTTCTTCAGCAAAAAACCTGACAGGAGGGCAGAAGAGACACAGCAGGGAAAGAGAAGAAAGGGTTTAAAAAGACAAAGTGCAAAGTGAGTAAGTCTGTGTTCAGACATTCACTGATGGAGAAAAGGAGGGAACATTACGAGATGCCGAGGAGAGGTGAGGACACAAAAAAAAAGAGATGAGGTAAGATTCTGGAGAGGTGACAGGGAAAAGATGTAGGACCCAGAAGGGAGTGAGAAACAGAGAGGGAGTGGGGGAACAACTCCACTGAGTGGCCATCTGTCTGTTACACGTACCCCCTCCCCACCCAACACTGCTCAACACGCATTCCCTCACACCACACACACACACACACACACACACACACAAACACAAACACTCTCTCTCTCTCTCGCTCTCTCACTCACTTGTGCTTTTGTTTCACAAATAGCTTTACATGAAAAATTCATTTTTTCTTTTCCTCTAATTTCTTTTTCAAGTTCAAAGGCCAATTTCGTTGTTTAGCTCATAGAAATCAAACATTAATGGGTTAGGACCTCATAAAGTTTCAAAAGGTACATTTTTAAATACCAAGAAACAACAGCATGTGTGAAAACGTAACTTTCTCAGCTTTAATTAACCTTATTTTAATGAACAAAAAAAAAAAACATGAGCTTTTTGGCAAAAGCAGGATCCATATTATTGCAAAATTATTCACAATTTCTCTTCAATTATTCACTCTGAAACAAATGCTCTAAAAGAAAAAAACAATTGTACACTCTTAGCATTTAAAGTGAAATAGATGATCACCTGTTTCTGTCTCAGCAGTCTTGTATTTCATTTCAGGTGAAAAATGTTTTCCTCCCGGCTGGAACTCTGTAATACGGTTAAAAATCCCTTTCTTCTTGCTCCGCTATCACCTTATTTAACAGCACGGCAGTCAGTGTGATCGTAACCAAGCCAGAGTGTGCTCTGATATCGTTCTCTCTTTGCTTGTCTTTCTCTCTTTCTCTCTCAGCCACCCCCTTTTCTGTCTGCTTCTTTCTCACCCTCTATGTTACATCCGCCCACTCACCTTTACAGTGAAATAAAGAAAATTGGAGGATAATTGGGCGTCTGAGCTGCTTCAAAGAGTAAAGCTGGCGAGTGAGTGGCAGTTGTTTTCCTTATTTCTCTAATACATAACCATTTCCTGTTGCTTGTTCACTTTTATGGAAAATATTTACACCTGCAATGCTTCGTGTAGCTTCTTCTATATGATACTAAAGCAGATATGATCAAGACTGGATTTACAGGATATGAGCATCTGTTTTAAAAGAGTATTTTAGAGTTATTTTTTTAGCATATAAACACATAAACCAGCCCCATGAAGCAACATCTAATGCATAACAACCTGGATATAATTTAGTATTCACCTCTTATATCTATTATTCAAACTGAGGTAGAGCATCAGAGATGCTTAAGAAAGGATGGGAAGAGTTAAAGCCCAGTTTCAGAAACATCTGACAAAATTATTTCTGGCATCAAAAGTTACCAACATTTGCAGTGTTCTGCATTTTTGTTACTATATCTCGAAGTCACCAGTTACCTGCATTTCAATCACAATGGAATTAAAAGCACATGAGATTTTAGCAATTTTGTTGCCAAACCTTTTCCACTTTCCCTCTTCATTTGCTGTCCTGCCAGGATTCACTCAGATTTGCTTATCTAAAGTGCCATTTCCCTTTTTTTCTAATGATGATTTTAATTTCCATGTCAGCATCACTATATCACAGTCTTAGCAGATGTGGCATTGTTTCTTCACTGAGGAAGAGCTCAGCCTGAGATCTGATGGGTGAGGAGTATCAGAGAAGCTCATCGCAACAGTTCTGTTCTTTGGTTGTGGTTTCCAGAAGTAAGGAAATAAATCAACACCACTTTGTCTTGGCGTCCATCAGTGTTACCCCCCCACCCCAGTCACTTTTCTCCACCTCAGACTTTAACAAAAGAGATGCGGCTGTTGAGCTCAGCTTTGTAGAGTCCAAAGCCCAAGCACACCGGCTGAGTGAACGTGGTCGAGAAGGTGTGGATGTGGGTCAGGTTGCTGGATGGTCCCACCTCAGAGAAGGTGATGGTGCCTGCGCCGTAGTCCACAGCAACCGCAACTCGGTTTCCAGTCATTTGGTGTATGAGGCGGGTCTTCCTGCGGTTGTGCCAGGCAGCCAGCTTCCTGTCATGCTGCTGTGTCAGGCTCCATGATACCTGGGAATTTAACAAAGGCCTTTTAAACAAGGAGCATGCTTTTGGTTCAGACAAGAGCTGCAATATTTAAACATTAATTTCTTATCTGATTTTAAGAAAATAATCCACAAGAATTTGGAAATAAGTTAGTTCTCATTTTTAAGCAAAACTGACCACAAATCAATATGTCTTGCTTCCAAGAAATAAAGAATTGCTGCATTTCTCAGTTGTTTAAGTAAAAGATTCAAGTTACTTCTACTGAACTTTTTTTGAGGACTGATCTTCATATTTATGCATGAAATCAACATAAATGCCACATTTCCATTGTTATTTCCTCTTTTTTTTTTTACTTGAGGTTTTCCAAGTTATTACTTTAAAACATCTTCCTATTATGTCCTCTTCTTCTTCAATGTCTTTTTTTATTATTTGTTGTTTTTTGGTAACAAAGTTAAAAATTAGCACAGTGTTTGCATTTATGTACCAACTCCTAATGATAATGAAATAGCAGTCGTGGAAGGAAACGCACATTATTATGCTTTTTTTTTGTGTGCTACATTTGGATGGAAACTTTGTTATTGTTGTTAAAGTGTTGGATTATTTTAGGTCCCAATTTTTACAGCATTACACAAAAAGAGGGTTATTTTGTTGAGTGCAAATGAACAGTGTCCTCTATGACAGATAATGGAATGAGTACAAAGAGCCGTTCATAGTCACAGAAGCCAGACAAAAAAAAACTTAGAGTATTGCAAAGGAAAGGTTCGTGGGAAAAGTGGTGAAAACAGAAATTTAAAAACCGCTGGAATCAAACAGAGGCTCTACCTCCTCCATATGTTTACACAAACAACTATTTGAAAAAATATGACACATATAACATTTATATGCTTTTACCTTTAACATCAGTCTTTTTTGGTTCTATTTGGAATAGCTAAATGGCAAAGCTTGTAACAGAAAACTGTGAGACCAAATTGCAAGTTTGAGCTGTTTGATTCATTTGTAGATATTGAAATGATAGCAACATGTATATGCATGTAAAGAATGTCCAAAAAACCAAGCCAAAGTTTAAATGTTTCAATCTTTCTGGGGTTGTACTGGCAGCTTCATAGTAGCTTTAACCTACAGCTACAAAACTTGTGGAAAAAACAGGCCCTCTTTAGAGCCAGTGTTTGGTTTGTCCTTTTTGGGCTAATGTAGAAACATGGCACTGCAACATGGGGGACTGAAGAGGGCCCACTCCCTCCGGAGATAGAAAAGACAAATTCTAAGGAAAGAAAACACTATAGTTTTTATACTCAGGTGATCACACACCAATGAAAGCATTTTGTACTATTCAAATTTTGGCAATATATCACATTCAATCCTTCACACTAGACTTCTAAACACTACCAACTATGGTAACTGTTGATTGGTTGATACTGTTGTGCTGCGGCACCTTGTTGTTCCCAAAGGCGTTGCCTTCTTTCCCCTTCCGCCCAATACTTCTATAGCAGACGCCGATATCCCAGAACCCCTCAGCTTCCAGCTCCCAATAGTGAGTCCCAGAGGAGAAAGTCTGTACAGTGAGGACCTGAGGCCAGTGGTCAAAACGTTCGGGTTGAGCGGCGCAGGGCAGGCGGTTCTTAACCCGCGTCGCTGAGCGAAGATCATCAGAGATGCTCAACAGAGGATGGGCCGTGTTAGTGTCCAGAGTCAAGGGACTGGTCACTGTATGAGAGAGAAAAAAAAAAATAAATGTATACAAATAAATAAATAAACATACCCACTCTGATGGTAAAACAGGACCTACAGCATGTTGCGTGGAAACAACAGCAGAGTTTTCTCTCCCTTTTTTTTTTTTTTAACTGACAAATATTTTCAGTTCCAGACGCCTACATGTTGTTAAAATGCAACCATCCATGAACACAGACTTAGATACCACACAAAGAAGACCACTACTGATACTTTTACATATATAAGCAGAAGATTACAAAACAATAAATCTTTGATAGCATAAAACAAATACCACATCAAAAAATTCAACATCCATTTAATTTGACTGTAAATATAAAGCTAAGCCAGGTGACAGCTAGTGTAGCTTAGCATTAGGGCAGCTTTACTGCTTACTAACTGACAAATTGTATCTTTTTTGTTTAATTTAAACAAAATAAGAAATATGAAAATGACAATTTGTTTTGCAGAGAATAAGTGGGACTCTTATCACTCTGTATAGCTATTCCCTGTTTCCAGTCATTATGCTGAGCTAAGCTGGTGAGCTGTTGGCTGTGGCTTCTTTTTTGAAGAATAAATTATGAGAGCAGTATTAATTGTCATGTAACTCTCAGCAAGAAATTAAATGAGTGAATTTTCAAAATGTCAAATCCTTCCTTCAAGAAAGTTAAATAAATGTGATGAGCCCAAGTCACCCATCTGTCACTCACAGAGCTCCCGCTTGAGTTCACTGAGGCAGCGGAGGGTGGCTGTGATGAAATCTCGATACTTGCTCTCTATGTCTTCCAAGATGTGTTTCCTGTCTAGACTGACTGTTTCAGGGGTGAAAAGTGGGCTGTTCAGGTCAGCTAGTAACCTAGAGCAACAGGAGAAAAAGCATCTTGATTAAAGTCATGAGCACATGTGACGTCAAAGCTTCTGTCATGATGTAATTGCATTCATCTATTCATTTCCTTGTCTCCTTGTGTCTCCCTATGTCTCCTTTGTCTCTGCCTACCTACACACACACATCAGAGGTCATAGCCTCTAGATCTAACATCACACAGAGTCACTGACTTGTCCTGGACTTACTTAGTGTCCTCTGATTGAAAGGCCTGAGGAAAGAAAAGCGGAGGACAGCTGAGAAAAACACGTCAAAGAAATATTCATTCACTGAAAAAAATACAGATGTGGCCTTGGATCTGCAAGGCTGGATAGGAAAGTAACAAACATAAGGTTGTTAGGTAAGCTCGCATTCAAACATCTATTGACCCGTACATTAAGTAGATACTGTATGCTGAATATTTTCTCTACAATATATGAGCATTCACAACATGAATAACCCACTGCATTTGGCTCGAACTCTTAAACTCACTTCTTTCTCACCTCTTCAGTATATAACACATAGAATAATTTTCATTATGTGCTGTAATGAACATTATAAAATATATTCATTTGTTAGTTCATAGAACACACACTATGTCAAACATTGGATAACATCATTCAAGTTTTCCTTGATCTGTTCTGAGTCTAATCAAGCTGCTGTTCGCAGAGTACATGACCCATCATGACAAACGGCACATTAAACAGGCTAAAAGGCATTCCCGCATGATGGATAGATTGAACGAATTAAAAACATATTAAATATTGTTACAGCCTCCTCCAAAATCATTTTCGTCTTTTTGAGAGGATTAATTAAATCTGTGCTACAACAACTGACATGTTAAAGGCCCTTTTTTCATCAGTGCTTCACTGGGAGCAACAGGTCCCACATCAACACCACAGTTTCTGCAAATGATAAAACACTACAGATAATTTTTCTCAAGGGACTGCGGTCCAAACTGTTATATCTTTTTAATGTCACTGTTTTGGGCTCAGCTTAAAAATCAAGACATTACATGGTACATCAGTCATGACTCAGCACCATGTGAAACAGGATCTCATGACAGTGAGTTGTTTACTTATGTTTTTTTGCCACTGACAGTAAAATCTGAACAAATAACACCCACTGAGAAAAGTAAAGGTTTCTGAGTTTTCAACTCTCATCAATATTAACTGTTAGGGAAAAAAAATACTCAAAACAATTTTTCTAGGGCCTGAAATTTTATTTGTCTTGATCAATTTATCCAGGCACAGAGGGGAAGTCAAATCTTTGACAAACAAGAGTTGCAGCAGCCCAGCTAAAGGCTCTGTATTTAGGCACAATAATGCTTTGAGATAAACGCTGAAGCTACGATGACAACATATTTACACCGACAATATTAACATACAGTTGTTTAGCATGTTCAGTTTAATTTGTCAGCATGCTAGTATTTGTTAATAAGCATTCAACTTAAAGCACAGCTGAGGCTGATGGGGGTTTCAGCTTTCTGTTTAGTTTGTCCAATATTAGTAGGTCTTAGTATTGTACAAAGTAAGACCTGACCTTGACACCTGACCAAAACCTTGACCTGATGGTGTCACTAGAATAAAAATTGGGGTCATTGAGGTGATAACAACTCATCCTGAGGGGAACATAAATGTCTGCAGGCCTTCTTTATTTAATGGTGATCCATTCAATTCAATTCAATTCAATTTCACGCAAAACCTAAAATGTTAAGCGCATGGCTCTATTAAGTCTGTCAATCGCAGTAATCAAGTCAGTAGAATTAATCCTCTGAAGACCATAAATATTCAGACAATTTTTTATTGGCAATCCATGAGATAGTTTTTGACATTTTTTAGTCTAGACTAAAGTGAAGGAACCACTGACACAATGATAGTCCAATCATTTAAGCCTCGGCACTAATATGGCTAAAAAAAGGGACTGATTCAGCTCAGTGAAAACATTCTTCTTAGCACACCAAAAGCTCAACCTTATCAACAACTCATTTTCACAGCTGGGAACACTGTAACACTGTAACATTATTACTCACAATGACCACCTGACTAATACTACAATGCAATCCCATAGTCATAAACAGAATTCTCAACAAATGCAGAAATGTAAGGCAGTGCTGATTCTTACCCAGATGAGCAGGAAGGGGTCCGTCTCTGCCAGCAGCGAGGCCAGATAGTGCTGAATGCTCAGCGTCTGGCTCATGTCCTCTCTCACCTTGGAGCAGTCTTCATGCACACGCTCTATGACCTGCTCTCTCTCCTTCTTGGTGATCTCCCTCAGAGCAACCACCAGCTTCTTCACATGGACCTGCAGGTCGGAGCCCATTCGCTCCACCTGGGTGTCATCCTGCTTCAACGAGTCCTGCAACCAGCCATGACAGATTGGTAGTTGGTGCCAGAGACATAATTATTCTAGCAGTTCTATTTAAAGGGATTAATCAGGAGAATGGGGACAGTCTGAGGGTTATACAGGGAGAGGATTTAAATTTGAGATTCCTAACAGGACACTGCTTGGGCAGTAAAGGGTGAACACCCGCAGATAGAATCTTTGTGTTTTATTTTCATTTCTAAAGAAGTTTTTACTCACAGCCATGGTGGCATCAATATTTTCATGCTCTTTAAGTAATCGCTCTCCATCTTTCAGCTTTGCTTCTGCTTTTCTGAGCAGGGTCTGGAGAATAACCTGTTGAATCACACATATATGAGAAACCACACACTCATGCATAAACAGACACAAAACACCACATATTGTATTGTCCTCCAGCTGACCTTTAAATCCTCCTCCACCTGTCGCAGCGCCTTTACTTTGTGCTGAGCGTGGCTTCCCTCCAGCAAACAGTCACCGCACACATACACCCTCTCATCGGCACAGTAATAACGCAATATCTCCGTGTGTGTCGGACACCTTCGCTTGGAGAGGTCCCCCAGTGGATCCACCAACAGGTGGGTGCTAAACGCCGGTCTCTCCAGATGTGGTTGGAGGTGTTTGGCACACAATGACACTTCACACCTCAGGCAGGTTTTGACAGCCAACAAAGGCTGTCCTGCTGCACCCTCGGGTGGGCAGCTGTCACACAGAACTTCACCGTGCTCCTCCTGACACTGGGGGCAGGTAAAACGACTTCTGCCCTCACCCTGGTCTTTCCAGGCCTCACGGATGCAGGCAGGGCAGAAGCTGTGACCGCAGGGCAGGGGGTGGGCCTGGTTGAAGCTGTCTCGGCACACAGAGCAGGTCAGCTCTTCCTCCATGGATGCCATGGTGAGCAGATAAAGAGTCCCTGATGTTCGTGTCAAAAAAGGATCCTAACCAAAGCGATGATTTACACACAAAAAACAAATCAAAAACACACTGATTACAGTGAGAACACCTCATAAAAAGTCCTCAGATGATTTGGATTGCAGTTAGTGATCATACATGCTGAGAAAACATAATCAGACATGCTGCTGTTACCTGTAAGAAGAACTAATGCCAACAACTGATAAGAGACAGTGAGTACTGAGCTTGTGGCAAGTGGGAAGTCCTTGTTTCACTCCAACTGTGTGCTCAGATCAGTAATCCTGTCTACTGGGCTTTTGCCTGCTGTGCTCTATGAATAGAATACTTAGCGATGTAACCACTATTACTGAGAAAATGTGCAGAGGGTTCACAAAAATACAGGAAACACCAAATAACAGTAAGATAATATGCCATTAGTACAAACAATGATCAAAATATTTACCTCAAAGTTAAAATCAAGACAGCTTCCACACATAAAATGAACATAATTATTTTTTTGGTTAGACACTGTGATTTAATTTAACCTTACAGATTACTAAGAGAGTAATAATTTTTGATTGATGATCAATATAAAGAGAAGAAGGAAGCTTGTCTGTTTTCACAATGGGGATAAAGGGTTGTAACAGTGACCCAAGGTGAGTGCTAACTCAAGCACAGGGGATCAAGAGATCATCCTTGACAGATTGTTGACCCAGTTTACCCCACACGTGCTCTGCATTTACAAGTTTAAACACCAACTGAAATGTCTTGACAGAATTTAATGAGAATTTTAAATGAATGTGTCAAACAAAATTTGGATTTCGTACCTGTTGTTGTCCTGGCGCTTGCAGGCCGTGGCCATCGGTTAGCGTGAGGTTTGTGTGCAGTCGGTATGTTGACTCTGGGAGCTAATCCCTTAGAGATTCACCCCCCACTGCCTTCTCTGACCATTGAACTGGACCCAAGGAGGTCACATGACCCTGAGGTGGGAGGGGGGCGTGGAGGAAATTATTAGGTAACTTTGAAGTAAACTGTTTTCCATTAAGATTACAGCACAATAATTAGCCTTTGCTCTCAGAAGACTTGTCTCGTGTTTTTCTGGTGAACACTGTTTTCAGACCTTTTAAACCTCTCTGACATCACCTCATGTGTTTTTATGTTGTCACGTGAAACCTTTTTTTCACTTAATCTTTTGAAGCTGTGTAGCAGTGGTCTTACTGAATACATATTATATGACTTTGTCACATATTCAATAAAGACTGAGTAAAAAAAAGAGTTTGTCTGTTTGTTTTACATATCATGTAACGGTCTAGATTCATGAACTTGAGGAGTTTACTAGCTAACTAGTGAATTCCCATGTAACTTAACCACCAAGATTACAAGAGGTGTGCTTTACATATCTCGAATATTTTTTCATAACCTCAGACTGCTACCATCACCATAAATAATCAATATCCAAAGAGTTTAGAGGGCATCATTGGATACAGTGAACAAGGAAGCTCAGGATATCTGCTGCATGTAGAGAGACAAAAAAAAACTTAATCTGTTTCACTGAATTCACAGTACATGTATGGGACTGTGCACACACACACAGGTGTACAGTCCCATAGGTGCCTATTTCAAGACTTGATTTCACTTCACTACATGCCTACTTGAATAATGTTTCTTTGGCACTTGTTCCTCATTTTTAACAATAGAAAAACACAAGCTAAAGAATTTTGCAGTAAGAGCCGTCAGACTGCCAAAAGCAGAAGGAGATGCACAAAGTTTCAGGGTCAATCAGCTTTTTTTTTTTTTAAATCAAACAAGCAAGCAAATCCTAAGGCATGAAAAGTGAGTTGACTGAAGAAGAATGTAGGAGAGTTATCTTTACTGCGATTTGATCATTTAAGGAATGTGATCAACCACATGTATTTATGGGCAGACAATAAAACTGGTCAACTGCCAGTTTTAACAGCCAGCTAAAAGTCTTGTTATAAATCCTGTCATTTTGAGGATTATAATGTTTACCATTTGTTTAAAGTGTTTTAAGGAGGTATAATTTGACTATAGGATTATTTTGGAGGCTGTAATTTGTGGTGCTATTGTATTTTGCTTTGATATCTGGTGTCATCCTCAGTTATACCAATAATG
>JAPZDY010000004.1:4851562-4865731 GCA_029783645.1 Ctenochaetus hawaiiensis | reverse complement strand
CAGTTGTAAAAAAAACTCTCCAAAGAGTTTGAAAAAACACTGCAGCTTATACCTTAAATGTACAAAAGATTTAATAAATGTAAAACTGACCATATATTGTACCTTGGTTTAGACATTTTGTCAGTTTAAACATGTTTAAAAAAAATTGAATGAAAAAATAGAAAAATGTATGAAGAATTAACTGCTGACATTAGTGTGGAAAAAGGCATAGATGTCACATAGGTTGTGTATTTGATTAAGTATTGGGCTGTTTAGCCCTGCATGGCAACATTCAGCCCCATCATTAATCTGAATAACACCAGCCGGGTGATGCAGCTGTGCTACCAACACAGCAGGCGCAGCACTGTGGCAGCCACATCCCTGATGGATTACTTTAAAACATGGACAATGCGTAAGACTGTTTATTAAATTAACTGCTGCTGCTATGACTTTACAGAGAGGCGAAATCTTGTGTCAGTGTCATTATGAACTACTGTGCTGTGTTTTGGTGTTTGATAGCCTGATATACTGATATGTTAAGTAACACAAACTGTTATGTTGTACAGAAACAGTGTTTAATCACGGATGTTTTTTTTAGTCCTCAGACCTGTTAGAGTCTACAAACAGAACAGCAGATCTGTCAGGCTGTATTAAGACACAGCAGCACTTTGAGACAATGTTTACATACTGATGATCAGCTGAAATCATGTTTTTTATGCTCACTGTCTTCTTTTAGTCTTTTCATATTCTCACATTTGCAAATGAACACTAAACAGGAAGTGAGGCTGATGGGAATTTCATTAACATTACAGGTAGTTCTTAATAAAGCAAAGAGTTGGCCATATTGAAAAACCGACCTGATGATGGTAAAAAAGATGACCTAAGCTATTACATTTTCTCTAGGGCAGCAGTGAATTTGAGGACAAATATCTCTGTGATCCATCCAGTAGTAGTCAAGACCCTAAAGATGATCTTTTGCTTTTGACAAGTTTTATGCCGTTGTAGTCTCTCCTAAACATTTGGAAGAGGAGGGGGGAGGGGTGGGATATTCTGTTGGTCTGCAACCTCACTAAATCTAACTCACTGGACCTTAAGATATCTTACTGTGCAATTTTGTGCAAACTTTTATGGTGTCACGTTTCCTGACTTTGGAAGTCCCTTTATTTTTTTTCTAGCACCACCTTGAGGTTGTCTTTTGAGCTTTAGAGTGAAATGTCAAAACAGCTATTGGATAAATTGTCATGAAATTTTGTACTGACATCCATGTCCCCCTCAGATTTAAAAGTATCAGCTGCAGTAATGACATTTCCTTTAGCGCCACCTTGAGGTCAAAAATATTCATGTCCACTACCTACAAAACTAATAATATAAGTGTATGCTTACACCCTAAATGTAGATTATTAAAAATGGCAAACTATTGCCTTCGTGGCACCAGTATGTTAGCCTTATTTTAAGAACGAACTAATGAAATAGGAGAACGAACAGTATGTGAATACAAAGCATGCTTTAGCTATTCTACAAAAAAACTCCCACACATTTATATTTAATGTGGGGCACATAAGAGCACCTGCAAAGGATCTGATCAACCCCATTAAGTTATCTTGAACAAAAAGTCTCCTACTGTGATCATGTATGAAAACAACAACTGTTACTTAGGAGTATTATGAGGAATTGTGTCAGACTGCACACATTCACACACACATACGTCATACATACTGTGCTATGTTATAATGTAGCCTATAATACTGTACATGTTTTAGAACAAGACAATGCAACTTTTGAAAGAAGAAATAATATGATTCCTCTTATAAAAAGTTAAAATAATGAGCAATAAATGACACCTTTGTTCAGTTCTATCAGAAGTTGTGCTACTGAGATGTAATGTTAATGGATGTTATTTACAGCTTTGTAACTAACAATACTGAGTCAGTTAGCTGACTCTGACTCTTCTCTACATGTTTTGTAATGCCACATTTCAAAATTCATGAGAAATTGTAACTTATGGCTGTAGTTTAGAAATAGTTACAGTCTAACCTTAATGTGTTATGCTGTATTTGTGTGTAAAAGCATGTATTTACTCACATTCATTCGTGTGTGGGTGTTAACTTGATTACATGTGCAAAATAAAAATAAAATATTTGTATAAATTTTTTCAGCCAAGCCAATACATGTTGTCATTATACAAGCTGCTGCTCTGTTTCTCTGCATCACCTGCTGCCTATTTTGCATAATTTTGTGTATTATCAAAGTCAGACTGGCATTATATCTCCACTGTTTGTTTAAAATTACAAATGAAGACTAACCTTTCTAAATACATTCTTTTTGTTATATTCTCCTGGACAGATAAGCCTGGTTTGCATAGTTCCTCTCCCATGAAATGGGTGGATCAAGGTCACAACAGCTTTCAGACTGCTTGACAGAAGGGCTGATTAACCTCATCACTCTTACCAGAAACATAAGTGGGAATGATGTAATGAAACAAAGAAGCAAAGGTAAGTAATCTGGTCCAGAACTCAACTCCTAAAACACCGTCTTGGAAGTTTTTTAAGGTTTTTAATATCAGTGTAAAGCTGCTGTTGTATCACTGAAACAAATATAAAATGTACTTATGTTTGACTTGGAGGCATATTTTGATGGATTTAACAACAACAACATTTTCTGAGTGTTTTTATTCAGCCGTTTAGTGTGCATGATGTAGGTTTTAACACTGAAGGTGTTTATGTGTTTGTTTTTGTTAAGGAATGCTCACAGGAAAAAACACAATCAATATCTGTTGACGTCAACTTTCAGGCTCACTGCTGAAGTCAGTCATACTCTCTCGACTTATCAGGACACGCGGTAAATGTGAAAGAGCAGAAAAAAATACATCTTCACTGTGAAAACTGCAGAGCTGAAGGCAAGGTCAAAAATCAACAGATTTCCAGATCCAGCTCGATGGCAGGGACGCATGACAGCACCTCACTTCTCTTGTGTGAAGACAGTGCCTATTACACAAATATCTTAGGTATTGTGGTGGACTGGGTGATATTCCTTGTGGGACTACCTGAAGTCTGCCTGGCCTTCTACGCTCTCCTGTGTCTACTGAAGAGGGACAGAGTGGCTCCCATTTTTGCCATGAACCTGTTTCTGTCGGATTTCATTCAGATTGGGGTCACAGTTGTCTTTCTCATAAGCAGGTCTTTCGAAGCCACCTTCTACCCCCTCATTGTTGCCCGCTGTATTGCACGATTGTTTGTCCGCTTGGGCCTGACCTCCAGTTTGGGTTTCATGCTGCTGATTTCTGCAGAGAGGTATGTAATGGTGGCCTGTCCGGTGTGGTATCGCACAAAGAACAGTGGAAAGTTACCCATCATGCTCTCAATTTGCATGTGGACCATTTCAGCGATCTACTCCACTCTGGATTATGTCTACCTGACCCACACCAGATTCTCCTTGTTTATTTTCTCCTTCATCTGCCTCCTCCCTGCTCCTTTTCTTTTGGGTCTCTACATTGTCACGTGGAAAGCTCTCAACAGGAGTGTGGCCATGAGACGTGAAAAGAGGAACAGGAGGAAAGTTTTGGGTGCTCTAAGTCTGGTGCTGGGGATGTACACAGTTTTATTCCTCCCCTTTGTTTTTAGGAACCTCTACTACTCTCTCAAAGCAGACAATGCGTCAGATGCAGAAAAATCTGTCAGGGATTGGTCCCTAGTTTTGACCAGTGCTATGGTCTATCTTAGCCCTTTGTTTGATGCATTTATCTATATTTTCATTAGGAGGGACGTAAGGGACACAATCGAAGCATTTCCCTGCTGTAAAATGCCTCTGGAGAAGCTCAAAGAGTTTCAGGACAGGATAACAGACAGCTCCCAGATAGAGATAGCTTTATAATTCATTTAATAAGTCGCATAAAAAGGGACCTGCATCTAAGAGGGAGTTTTTTTTATCACTCTGCTTATACTGTGGCTTGGACTGAATCATCTGTTTCTGAATTTTATTCTGAATTCCTTCACAAACCAGAGTGACAATTTTTAAATCAGGGCTTATCTCATAAAAAAGTCAGCGAGGACAGTTACAAATTGTCCTGAAGAAAACCTTAACCACTTTAATAATGCTGTTCTTAGGGGCACCAAACCCTTTAAATCGATGGCATTGTAAGAATTGACAAATAAAATGCAGTGCAACGGAATAATGAATGTTCCCTACAGCTCCATGAAATGTTTTTTAGCATCTCTGGTTCCTTCTCAAAACTCAGAGAGTAACTCCAAGAATCAACAGGCAGCTGCATTCAACATGAAGCTCTGATAAAACCACTATTTGCTACCTACCCAGCACCAAACCTCAGGACGACAAAGTTAGCAACTAGTTGGTGATCTTATTGAAGCATTTAGCAGCTAAAGAGCCAGAGACTTTTCTCAGAAGTTGGTGGAGAAGAAGAGTGAATATTGGACTTACTTAATCAAATGGTCTTAAAAAATTATGGAATGAATGCGGATGTTGCTCCATGTTTGCTTGTTGTGAAAATAGGTAGTTGATTATTTTGTAGTTCAGTTTGTAGTAAAGTTTGTAGTAAAGTTTTCCATAAACACAAGTTGAAACATATAAATCTAAAAGGTTATCTTCTGGTTTTATTTGGTGCTTTGGAGTTACCAAGATTTTCAAGCACAAGCTGAATAAACTGTCTAAAGAGGGACATTAGTGTTCAGTTATGATATAATGTCTTTAATACCTGCGTTTATTTTATTTTTTTTTATAAAACACTAATTTTTAAAGAATCTGTGCACTACCTTCACTTGTTGTTCTTGTTATTGTTAAAATATTCAGGTGGAACTTGCCTCTTCTTGTCTTTGAGAGACACCTAGTGGTTTTTCTCAGTAGCTGTCAGCCACAGTCTGCAAGGAGACATGACTGGAAGTTATTAAGACAACATTTCCAGTCAATATACTGGTGATCCAAAATTTCTGCCCAATTAAAAAGAGGTTTACTAGAGCGCCTGTTCTGCAAGAACACCATTACTGGCTGATAAATTTAATATTGAGAAGCTGTTTTGCAGCAAGTTGCTGACTTCTACTCTACACATTATTAAATGGTCTCTTATACGGTTTAGATCATGGCCCAGTTGGGTCCTGAATAAACAATCTTCAAGTTGGGACATGTGTACTTTTCTAAAGCACCACTGTGAGGTTGGCCATCAGGTCTGTCATCAGATGTGGTACAAATATTCATAGCCCCCAGATGTTAAATTGCAGTAATTTTAGCGATCCTCTAACCTTTCTTCTAGCGCCACCAGCAGGTCAAAGTTTTGTCTTATCTAGTGAATCTCTCAGCTTCTACAGGATGTGCTGAGACAAAGTTTGGTGCAGAGATTCATGATCCCTGGAGGAAGAAGCTCTGTGACTCTAGCAATCCCTTACCATTATTCAATCATTTCTGTAATACTTTGGTTTATAACCAATTTTAAAAAGGCCACTGCCATCAGAGTTCATTGTAGGCCTTCCTAAACCTTCATATTAGAACTTTTTACCTACAATAAAGTTGAAAATATAACAGAGAACATTCAAATGGTAAACATGCTAGTCAAGGCAAGTGACATTTACTTAAATTAAATCAAGCAGCTTGCATAATGATCAATACTCATAAGTCTCAAAAGTTATGACTAGATTTTACGTGAAGAAAAAATGATTTATACTAAAACCAGTAGGATAATATTTTATAACCTGCTTTAACAATCAGATGGTTATTTGTTGTCACAGCACACCTCAGACATTATGGGATTCTATAAACATAATGCAGAACCATTACTAGCTTTCTTCATTTATATATATTTTAAATATATTGTCTCCAGATGACCAAAATATGACAGCCTTTATCTGATGAAATGATTGTATTGGGTCAAAACAAGGTCATTCTGGTGTTAAGATAATGTGTATTTAATACATTATTAGCTGAAGACCAAAAATAGCTGTAAATTATAGTCTATTAGAGACTGTTATTACTTACCAACATATAAAACAAATTTGTAAAAAAAAAACAAAAAAACTATCTTTTATTAAAGTATGTTAAATATATTTTATGATTTTTATGACGGGTAGGGCGTGATCATACACACCTGTGCAAATCTTAAATTACCGTCTGACTGATTAAGTCCTGCATTGGAGGTGTGTGTGTGCCTGGGCCTGCACTCCTATGTGACATGCACACTGAAAGCCAGTGTGGAGGTAACCGTGGTCACTGTTTCCCAGAGGACCGTCTGGCGGCGAGGGCCATTAATTATAAGAGACAGGGAGACAGACAGCTAGCCAGCTAACCAGACAGACAGACAGACAGTACCGCAAAGAGCACAGACAGGCCTGACAGGAGCAGGCCCCGACAAATACAAAGAGAGGGGGAAGAGCAGCACGCACGGCCAAGAAAAATAATCCTCCCACTGTAGCGAGTACAGCTATCTGCACCGCCCGCTTCTCCTCCTGCCAGCGGACTATGAGTAAATACATTCAGGCATAATAAGCCTTTGTCAAAAGAGAAAGAAACGCGATTTGCGACGGAGATAAATAATTGAAAAAAATGCGGCTGTCCGACTGCGCATCCCTGGGAGTGAGTAGGGAAATGCTGCACCAGTGTCCCGGCTGAGAGACGGAGACGATCTTCCCCAATATAAGCTCCTGAGCTGTTTTTTCTCCCTTGTCATCACACGAGATCGTTGCCAAAAATCATCGTTTCAAACATGGTAAGTTGTTTTGTCTTATATTTGAAGAGATTAGGACGGCGACGAGCGGCCTGTGGGGGAAATGCACATCCGGGACTGTATTTTTTTTGCAGAAGTCATAATATTTTATGAATCATAACTTGTTATGATGTGGGAGCGCGCGTGGCGTGCAACAGGTCGCCGTACAGTAGCGGGGACGCGCATCTCACTGCCGTATTTTGCGCTTGTTTCCAAACATTGGTGTAAAAACGTGCGTCCGTCGTACACGCGAACTTATTGGCAAGATGGCACGAAAAACACGAATGCGTTGTTGGCACAACACAGTTATGGTTTAAAAAGCAACGGTATTGTCTATTTTTACTGTTGAATATCCGAACTATCAGAGTTATCGACGCTTCTTTCTGTTTGACAGAATAACAGCGAATCGATAACAGAGTAAGGGGGTATTTTTTAATTATTTATTTTTAACAATTTAAAGGGCTTTTGTTCAAAAATCGTTGCTTTGTTTGCACGGAAAAGTGTCTAGTGGCCCACGTTGGAAATTGCATAAGTCCAGTGTTAAACAATTTATCATATAAATGAATATAAATGATTATGACCTCAAGTCTCCAAAAAATAAGACGTTATTAGATAAATCAGACAAATATCATCAGTCCTACCTGATTTCACACTTTATGAAGAGGACCTGAATTCAGACTTTATATCACACCTCAGATGTATGTTATTATTCTGTCCAAGCCACAGAGAGACAAGGGTGGGGGTGGGGAGTGCCAGGGGTGTCACAGGGACCGGTTGAAAAATTATTTTCCTCCTCACTCTGGCTGTGTCTTTCTTTCATTACCTCTCTCCACGTGGTAAGCCATCGGGATGAGGGTGAAAAGGGAGCATTGTGCCTCCAGTCAGTGGCCTTATGTGTTTGAGAGGCACTGAGAGGGTGATGTTCACTCAGCTGTGCTCCCTCAACGCCATTGTTGCAAATTCCACCTCATTTCAGCCACTCTGTTTACTGAGCTCACACAGGAGCCCGTTTCAGAGGCGGCGCGAGCATCCTGAAATTTCACACTCACATAGGCTAATAGACTTGAATGTGTGTTTGTGAGTGTGTACGCGCACAATATTAGAGACAATATGTCTGTTTCAACGTCAAAGGAAATGAATTAATTTAACCTAGCTGGCATTGGGGTTGTGCGTCGACCTGTGTGCACTGTTCTGTTACACACACGGAGACCCATAAGGTGAGGATTAGACTGTATAGGCTAATGTCATGATCGAAAGCACAGGCAAGGGTCATTATGTGATGAACTTGGGCGTCAATGCATTAGGATTTACTAAAAAGAGGCAGTGGACTCTTGGCTCAAAAGAAGGGGTGTTCACTCGCCATTTGAATGCAAAGTAGTGGATGAACAAGTGAGCTGTGTGTGCGCGCGCGTGTGTGTGTGTGTAGAGAGAGAGAAAGAGAAGGAGGGCCAACGGTGAGTTTTGAGAAAAGGAAGACTTGTCGAGAGAAACTGTCACATGGCATTTTAGGTTTAGTTTTTTTCTCTCTCTCTCTCTGTATCATAATGCCCCAGCGTGGACACGCTTTATTGAGACTAATCAAACCGGAGCATTGTCACAGTTTTGGAAATGGTGTTTGATTTTTTCTTTATTTTTTATTCTTTGAGTAATTTAGATACGTACTTTTTTCAGTGTGCAGGGAAACAGAGTAAAAGTTGCGCGTTGGCCAATGTGCCCCTGCGTCGGTCCCATCCTGCAGAAGTATGTCCCGTCGGAAACAGAAACGACCCCAGCAGCTTATGAGCCTGACCCCCGGTGCCTGTCGGATACTTGATGGTGAGACATAGACTGAATCATAAGAATGGTTGTTCAGTAGGATCGAAACAGACCTAGTCCACATATCAAAAGACTATTGATTGTGTGAAAGGACTGGATTCACAAAGAATGGAAAGGTCAGAGTAGTCAATTTTCCTCATTATGCAGAGATTGTGTCAGTTAATGGTTCAGAGTGTTGGTTTATTATTTCATGTTATATTCACTGTATTATTCTAGCAGGGATTCATTGATGCTTCAGCCTTCCACTTTGTTTTGTCCACCTAACTTTTGACTCAGGATGACTCTGGGTTTTGGAAATGAAACAGAAATTTCACTATAGACTTCTGGGGTTTCTTAAGCCTTTCTAAATTTGTATATCAAGAGGTTATTATTTAATTTCAACCATCACTTCCAACTTTTTTTCTTCTCAGAACCATTAAACAGCTCAACCTGTTTAATTTACAATGAAAAATAAACATTATTTTGTTACGTTTCACTTGAACACTAAGAAAAGTTGGAATCATTGGCGTATTGAATCTTTACACCATTCTCCATGGTGCAGCCATTAGCATCTTTTTTTTGCCCTGTAAAACCCAAATGCCTTCACTCTTCATCAATGCCAGGTTCAAAGACACAGACCACCCAGAATACAGGGACAAAGTCTACAGTAAGTCTCTAAGAAATATTAAGGGAAAAGAATATATAATGAATTTGAAAATGTGAACCAATAGCAAGATACAGATTTTGTAGGAGTAAAGAGAAGAGCATAAGAAGGTCAAGGAAAAAGAAACTTTGCGGGGCACTGTATAAGGTGTTCTAACTGCAATAGCATTAGACCCCATTGTCCCCTTTCAGCTTTGTTGCTGGGCACTGAAGCATGAACATACCCATGAAAAAGTGTGTATGTGACAGTGTGTGTGTGCGCACACAAGTGTGTATTTGTCTGGCCGTCCACTCCAGTTACAAGAATAGGGCCCACATTGTGTCATAAAATTGTAGCTTTCAGGCAAACAGCAAAAAGTTCTGTATGTGTTTGCATGTGCATGAGCAAGTAAGTGTCTTTTTTTGAGTGTGTGTTGGACAGTGACAGGTATGCTGTGTGTATGTGCTTTCACCACTATCCCTCTGCTTTTCTAGGCTAAGTTTGCTTGTTGATGGTCTGTGAGTCATCACATCTGTCTGCAGGGCTGTTTGTTTTCTTTACACACAACCCCTCTTCCTCTGTCTGGTCCTAAACCGTATCAGGAATTCGACCTTAGCGTGTTTAAGGTCAAGTCTGCCAGCCAATCCGGCACCCATTACAGTGTCCACTACACAACCATGACCTAACCCTGAGCACCCCATTTGGCTACTGGGGGAAGGGCTCTCAAGAAGATGAAAGAAAGACAGATTGAATGGAGGAGGAAAGAAAGAGTCAGGGGCAGAGATAGAAGAGTGTCTGGGTGTGTGGATGTTTTTTTTTTTTTTTTATTGGGGAGGGGGTTGAGGTAAAGTCCATTGCCTTGTGCGTGTTGCCCTGGAAACAAGGTAGGCTCCACTACGGGTGAGCTGTGTATTCTTGCAGATCAGTGGAATCTGTGTGTGTTTGTGTCTGTGCATGCATGACGTTTGTGTGAGAGTGTTCGTGTGTGTGTGTTCTGAGTGTGCAGCGACAGTGCTTGGGAGACTGTGGTTGTACGTTTTTGTAAGTTGTTTCCTGGTGCCCCTAGATGTAGATTTTTATTTTTCTCTTTGATTTCAAATAATATGTCATTTTAAAGACTGTTGATCTTTATGTAGACTTTGATTTTTTGTTCCTATTTAGAGTAAAAATTGCAGTAAGATTTTCTTCTTTTAATTTCTCTAGATGACAACTTGGCAGTGAAGTCACAATCCTTTCCATTTATCCTGGATTCTCCCTTGTGCTCTTCATCCTCCTCTATTCAAAGCACCCAGCTGTCCCTTGCACTCTGTTCATCTCTCAAGGGCTCTCAGACCTCCTCGCTACCAACTGAGGGTGTACTGCTATCCTGCACCCCAAACCAGCCCTCCCATCTGCCTCTCAAAGACCCACAGCCCTCCCTCTCTCCTGACTTCCATTACTCCTCTCTATCTTCCCAAACTCAACATCCCTCTGCTCCTCAACTGTCCACTTACAATCCTACATCTTCTGCAAGTGCCCTCATCCACCCCTCCCGAAGTGCACACATGGCCTCCCCCAAGTTGGGACTTTCAGCAACCACCACTACCTCTTCTTCTTCCTCATCATCCTCCGCCTCCCTATGTCCTCCACCACACCCTGGAAGCCCCAGCCGTGTGCCTGAGGGCCCTCCAAGTCCCGTCACTCCCACCCCCAGCCCAGGAGTGACATCTGCCTCAGCTGCACCCTCTAGAGCACAATTGAGTATTGCCCTCATCCTGGAAGAGCTGCGAGTCCTGCAGCAAAGGCAGATTCACCAGATGCAGATAACAGAGGAGATCTGCAGACAGGTGCTTCGCCTTGGTGGAGCCTCCTATACCATTGACACACCTTCTCAGCATGTCCTCCCTCCTTTGCCACAACTCTGCCTGGAAAGCAGCAAAAGGGCGGCCAGTCCAACTGCACAACCAACTGCATCTCAGCCTTCCACCTCCATGGCTCCTCTCCTGGCATGTTTCTCCTCCCTGCTCCCTTCTCAGGCAGCCAACAAACCCACAAAGCCGAGCAGTTCCTTGTCTCAAATACTTCAGCCCCACAAATCCCAGATTGAGGGAACTGGAGGGAATGCAGGAGCTCATGGTTATTTGAGGATGAATTCTCGATCCTCAGCTCCATCAACCTCGTCCTCTGCTGCCATCTCCATGTCTGCATCTTCATATCCACTTGCTCTGTCTTTAGCCCTGCCAAACCGCTACCTTCATGAGAAATCTCCAAATACAACTTCAGCGAGTGGACACAGTGGTCGGTCTTTCCTCAACTCATCGCTCCCCACATCAGTATCTATGGCACCAAACTCCCAACACGCTTTGCAGTCTGTTTCTGGAGGAGCAGACTCTTCCTCTGCATCCAGTTCCACCACTACTGGCCGCCTCCAACATGCCTGCCGCTTTTGTGGAAAAATGTTCAGCAGTGACTCTTCCCTACAGATACATCTACGCTCACACACAGGGGAACGACCCTACCAGTGTCCAGTGTGCCTGAGCCGCTTTACAACACGAGGCAACCTCAAAGTGCACTTTCTGCGTCATCGTGAGCAAAATCCAGAGCTATCACTGTCACTCCTGCCACCTTCTCTGTTTGGAGTAGCATTAGGGGCTGCTGGAGGGTCAGATATGGGAAAGGCCATGAGCAGTGGTAACAGTACTGGTGGCATGGATATGACACAGAAGAAGCCAAAAAGTAGACCTGAGGATGAGACATGTGGAGATCATTTAGAGGGCAGTGGTACCAACACTGGCCTTTTTCTAGGGGCTTCTGGAGGATCTACCCCTTCTACCCTACCTTTGGCCCCTAGTGTGGATCTGGCTTTGATTTCGCACTCTCTCCTGCAGCTCAATAGGGCTGCAGCTGTAGCAGCTGCAGCCTCAATCACCTCTGGCCCAGCTCACTCATCCACCTCCTCCTCAGCTTCCACCTCCTCTCTGGCCAACTCCCTCCTCTCAAACTCTTCCTTATCTTCATCTTCCACCATCACAGAGTTATTTAAGGGTGCCCAGCAGCAGCACTTTGATGAGAACACCCCCCCTCATCCCCCAATGCTTTCTCCTGCAGCCTTTTCCCAGCTAGCCCATTTGCCTAAGCTCCTCTTCCCATCTGTCTCAAGTTCATCCTCTACCCCCGCTGCACACTCATCCCTCTACAACCATCCAGCTGTGGGCTTACTACGCACCCCACTACCTTCTACTCAAGGTTCCCATCCACTTGCTTCTTCCAGTCACACTCAGCTTTCTTTCCCTTTTTCCTCCTTTCCTAAAGTCCCTGGTCTACCCAACACCACTCCATCCTCCCTGCCTTCCACAATGGTAACTTCCACTCCTACGTCTGAAACCTCCAAGCTGCAGAGACTGGTGGAGAAGCTAGAGAAAGCACCTCCTCACTCCTCATCTCAATGGACTTCTTCCTCCACTTCCTCCTCCATGCTAGAGATGTTATCCAGCAGCACCACTACCTCCTCAACAAGTCCAGCAAACAGTCGTTTTACAAATGCCAGTACTTCTACCACATATGTCATGGCTTCCCCATCATCTTCGGCTCTTGTCTCCACTTCTGTTTCAAACTTCACCCATGAGATGGTTGCTGCCCTTGGCATGAGTGTCAGTGGAGCGAGGGCAATGGCAGGGGGCTTGCTACCATCACTTGGTATCACAGGTCCAGCTGGCAACCTGACAAACAACCAGTGTGGGGTTTGTCTACGGGTGTTGAGCTGTCCCAGAGCACTGCGTTTACACCAGGCTACACACCTTGGAGAACGCCCTTTTCCATGTAAGATATGTGGCAGATCCTTCTCTACAAAAGGCAGCCTTCGGTCACATCTGGCCACCCATCATGCCCGTCCATCCAACGCACGTGTCCAGAACTCTTGCCCACTGTGCCAACGGAAGTTCACAAATGCCCTAGTGCTTCAGCATCACATCCGTATGCACCTTGGTGGACAGCTGCCCACAGATGGCACAGAGGATTCTGTACATGGAGTGCCACCTGAATCTGATGACACACCGGTGTCACAATCTCAATCCCAGTCCACAGACCAGAATACTGCCTCCAGTAAAATGCCTTCTCAGGCAAGCCACTCTAAGACCCCAGGCCAAATCTCACAATTTCAAACTACAGCGGTTGGCTCAGTTCCTGTCTCTGGGAGTACCAAATCAGTTGAGTCTACCAAAAATCCCAGCAAATCTGGGTCCCCCAGCCCAGACCTTATCCCCCCCTCTGACCTTAGTCCTGACCCCTTCATGAATCCCACCATACAGACTCCACCACCAGGCAGTGTAGACCCCCCTGTTCTTTGTGTCAGTGCCCCTTTGCCAACTTCCCAGCAGACAGACCAAGCTTCCTCAATTGGCAAAGATAACCAAGTTGAACAACAAGCCACTGCTGATGTCCATCTTCCTAAATCCAACTCTTCACCAATTTCACCTAATATTACCAAAACAACAGTGTCATCTAATGCAATGGCAGTGGACTGTGGAGAGGATGAAGCATCTACCTCCTCTAATGCCTTTCTTGGCTCCAAATCAAACCAAGACGACTTACAAAGCACACCTGACCTTGACACCACCTTTGCTTACACCTGTCCCAGTACTTCCTCTAACCCCATTCGGAGTCAAGATGTCCTTAATGTTAATGCAACACCAACCCTGGAATCAGACTCACTCTCCCCAAGACCCCAGTCAGCCGGACCCATCGGAGAAGACAAATATCAGTCTTCTCCACAAGCGACACCAAAGCAAGACCAATCAACTGTGCCTGATGAGGATCCCAAAATGACATCCAGTATGGAGACTGATGACAATGTTGGTGATGAAGTGAAGGAGGCATCACAGAGAGCTACCACTTTTGTAAGGGAGACACGTCAGAGCTTTCATTTTGGTTCATATGGGAGGGAAGACCAGGTGGAAGGTGTTAAGATTAGTGGATTGGCTCCAAGTGAAGAACTGGATGCCTCTGTCCCCATCAGCCTTGCCCCAACCCTCCCATCCCCAATGTCTCGTCCTGAGAAGAAGACTTATTGCTG
>JAPZDY010000004.1:4836588-4849822 GCA_029783645.1 Ctenochaetus hawaiiensis | reverse complement strand
AACTGTTATTTCAGTATCTCCATATTAAAAAAACATTTGGAAAAACAAAAACTTGCACAGTCATATTTGAGGGAATTTTACACAATACGTTGTTACTGATAGATTTGATGTAGCATGTATGCATGCCTGTAAGCATTTGTATGTTAAGTTGTGTTTTCAGTCACATGTTATTGATCTTTGCTTCCTGTTAAGACAGTAAAAGTTCCCCTCTCAACTGCCAAAAGGATAAAGTTAGTGGAGGAGGCCAGCTGTCTTTCCTCAGCCACTGCCAACACAACAGCTGAACTTTGATATATGTGCCATGTGCACATAAGATTTGTTACAGGAAACATGTGTGTTCCAAGCCTAAAAAAAATCTCTTTGTGTTTATGGATTAATACATTTACATTATGTATGACATGTACACACATAGCTGCTATAAATCATGCCAACTATAGTGATGCCACAAGCAAATGAGTTGGAAGCATGCATGCCAACAAGCACACTACTTTAATTAACTCAAAGTGTGCACGTGTCAGTGTTATAAAGCAAATGAGAACAACACAATGTAGTTAAGGAAAGCTTTGAGGTAGTTTCTCTTAATCATTTTCTGTCATGCTAATTAATGTTTTCATTCTAGACTGCTAAACAAATTATTACTCTTTACTGAGGTAATTTGACAGTTATAATACACTCTCATCAATTAGGATTTTTTTTATTAGAAAACTTATGAAGAGCTTAAAAAATAGGGTCATGTTGTAGATGAAACTACCGAACTGTGTACAAGTAGAGCTGAAACAGTTATCAAGATTAACAGCAGAATCTCTGACCGGCAGTGTTTTTAATAATTGTCATTTTTCATCAAAAAAGGACAAAACTGTCATGAATTTAGCTTCTGAAATGTGCGGATTTTCTAAATTTCCTTTTGCTGATTTTATTCATTTTAATTATTTAATTTTTGTATTTAATTTATACCACCTCATCTACCTTAAAAAGTAACATTCTGATTTTTACATTCATTCATGAGACTAATAATAATCTAAAATAATTGCTGGCACATTTTAAAACTCTTGAATACATTTTCCTGATAACATGAACAGTTTTAATGCATACAGCGTAATGGAGTATTTTTACGGTGTAATAGTAGTTTTTTTTTTGTTTTTTGTTTTTTCCAATTTAATAAAAAAAAGTCCCCCACACCACTGACCCCTTAACAAACACAGAGAACAACGATCGACTGACGAGAGCACATAATACAAAGTAGTTCAAAGGAGTGTAAAGCAGTGATGGTGTTGCATTGCATGATGTTTTATACCTCATGTGACGTCTCACTGTTGAATGTGTGCAACACGTGCATTAGAGGGCGCAATATCACCCCATTTTGGTGCTACATTCTGTGCACGTTTGTGTATGTTTATGCAGAACATATCAAAAATCAGTGTGACACAGTATTTTTTAAGAGTAAGTAATTCATAAAGAGGACGGCAAACAACAAATTGACGATGAATTCTATGTGTAGTAAAAAAAACCCATTCAATTAGAGCTGAACAATATGTGGTTGTTGCCTTTGGCTTAAAAAGAAAAATAAAGGTAAAAGCAGTTTTTAAGGCGGCATCAAAATCCAAAGAATCCTGGTTTGGGAGCCTGTTAAACACCTGAACGCGTCTTCAAGATATCAGTATTATTTCTAAATTTAAGATGTGTGTTCCTCGTGTTCTTACTCGTTTTTCACTGCGGAATTTGTACTTCATCATTGAAGGCTCTCTCTGTTTGCGCAGCCTTCTCTGTAAAAAACAAAACAGTTCCATGTATTTTAGTAAGCATGAAGGGACTTAATCACAGCCTAAGGGTAAGGGCAAACATTTCCAAGTCCAATATGAAGGTCACCAAGTTGATTCCAGTTCTCCATGTCATTTTTTTGGGGGCGGGCTGATTTCGGAGGGGGAGGTTTACAACCCTCGACTTTCCAGCTAAATTGTCTCCGGGGAGAATCAAACTACCACGTCTGCAGCCGGGAGAGAGGGGAAGAGGAGAGGGGGATCAAAATAAGCCAATTGTAAGATAGGGAAGAGGGGACGGCGAGGAGTTGAGACTGCTCCATGAAAACAAAGTCGGCTGCAACATCTGGAGCAAAGCACAAACTGAATTTGGACATAAATCACGCACAGCTTGCAATCCTAGAGCACCCCGGCGCACTTCCTGCTTCCAGCAACGCCGGATAATTTAGTTAGAATTCACCAAAACGCGAGAAGAATGCACAGATTGGACAAATACCTCTCATGGTTTAAGTAACTCGAGTAATAAGTTGCAGAGACGCACTGCTGCATATCATCTGGAAACTCGTTTTGTGCTTTGCGCCAAGTCGACCTCGTTTGCGCCCGAAGACTCGTTTATAGGTTTCCATTTTTTCATAGATAATGTTCTGACAAATAGCGAAGAAAAGTTTGCGCTCTTACAGGGAGATCTGTCCATTTTTATTTTTATTTTTTTTTTGCTGGAGAGTCAAGTGATGGCACCAGAGATCAAATCTCTTGTCCTACTGCTGCTGCTGGCGGTGGTGTGGGAGCTGAGCGCACAGGGAGAGACGGAGCGACAAATCAATCCAGAGGTGAGAAATGAATCCAGAGGCTAGGACAAAGCCAGAGACTCAAAGGACATAGACCAAAAAAAGGGGGAAAAAATCAAATTGAATAAATAAGTCCAGAACTAATGAATAAAGTCACAAATAAATCCAGGATTAAGCAACAAAGCTTGATGAATTAAACCAGAATAAAGAAATAAAAGCAAATTAAAAAACGCAGAAAAATATATGCAAGATATATATGTCATTTTCCAAAATGGATAATTAGAACCTGACTGTTAAGTCTGGAGTTAAGGAGTAAAGCCAATTAACTGATAATATTAAAAAATTGGGCTATGCTATTTAAGAGATTAAGATTTTGATAAAGGTTTTAATAGTGAAATATACACTGTCCTTATATGAGAGTGAAGTATCTTTCCTACTATTAATCGCTATTTCTGATACAATTATCTTACTCTGATAAAAAACAACAAAAACCTGTGGTTTTTAAACTTTGATAGATAATAATGTAAACAGCTCAGCAGGAAAATGGGAAGAGCTTTGACCTTGTTAGAGGAAGCAGCCCATAATGATGATAGCGCTCGTGAAAACACTGAGAAATGCTGAGGGGGCAAAAGCAGGAGAGCAAAAGAAAAAATAAATGAGGAGAAATGCATGAGCTTGTATTGTGGTCAGGGCAGAGACAGAGGCAATTTTTGTGGGAATGAAGGGGGAGTTTGATAGTTGTGGGCATAGTTCTTTTCAGAGGGATGGGGGGATGTAATTGTTGACATCTGTCCTGAGTTATGGACTTGGGGGGAGGTGGGTTTTACAGTCTGAGAGCCTCTGCAGCCTCTCAGCCATGGTCAGTTCTGGAAAAACACTCGACACAGTTTGAACTCTAGGTGGGTATATTAAAGACTTCCAACCCCCTGAGCTGAGATACCAGGTAAAAGTAGCACTGTGGATCAGAAAAGACTGTTCCTTCCTGTTCTGTTCTGCCCTGTCCAGTCTGCAGCATCAGCAATCCTCCAACCCCACAGCCAGTGTAGCATGAGGAAGTTCTGCCTTAATGTTAAAGGAAATGACATTGTTATGATTCCCCTACACACCTGCTTCCTTCATTGAGGGGAGGGGGGTTTGGTCGCATAACCGGGGCACAGAGGCCTAAATAGTTTTGGTGGGTCACACAGTGATGCCAAATGTCTCTCTGATCAGTTTATCCTGCCTGCGGTCTATGGAATAATAACTGCAGCTGTGCTAGTGGAAGAAAAATGAAGTTCACTCCATTGACCTACTAAGAGCTGTCATCTTAAAGGCCCAATCCTTGATTCAAATGTAACCTGAAGCTGATCTGCCCCACCACCGCAATTCAAAAACCAGGACTGGAGTCTGCTGAAAGTTTGAAATTATAGTGTTTGAATACCTGATTATTTTCCAAGGCTGTTGCAAGACTTTTTCCATAAGTTATATTTGCAAAAAATAAGGGTAAATTGTGCCATGTTATCAACTTAAGAACAGCAACAAAAGGAAATTAAGTGGCTAAACTAGGGATGTAAATTTTAGAAAACTTTCTAAATATTTTGGATGTGTTAACAGTCAATAGTGGATTAACTGTTAAAAACGTACACAAACCAAACAACCCATTTTGCCATATTACAATTAACTAATCACAGCAAATCCATTTATATTGGGTATTTGAGAAACAACTTTAAAAACAATCCCAAATTTTATAATTAACATAATGTTTTGCAGTGGTCTGACTCCCTTTTAATTCAAATGATTTTTTTACAGCAAGCAATGCTGAATAACTCTCAGGCTTCCATAAGAGGCAGAACTTCAATGAGACTGAACATGTTGAGTGATCCAACACTTAAACATGGTCTAAATCAGAGCTGCCGAAGAAAAAACTGAGAATAAAGAAGGAAGTCACACAAATTAGGGCAGAAATTGTTTTGGGTGGAGGACAGTAAGAGCATAATAGTTGATCAACCAAGAATTTACAGTAGCAGACGAAACACAGGGATTAGTTACAAGATATATGTTTCTTTGGAAAAAAGTTCAGTCATATGAAGTTCTCTGATCTTTGTATTTTCTTAAAAAAGAGCATCATATTCAGACTTATACAACTATTGTCTAGATGAGAGAAAATGGGAGTTTTAAGTTGCAACATATGAGTAAATAATTATAATGGTCAAAATGTTCATGGCTGATCTTGAATTAAAAAGACCATCAAGTTTCAAAGTGTGGGGACGATGTTGGCCTGAAGTGCCCTGGAAAGTGTGTCGGTTCAGTAGGTTCACATTCATTTAGTGATTCACCTGCTCTATTTTTCTGACATTTTTATGAAACCACTGCTTCCTCTAACTTCCATATAACTTCATGCAAATCGGGGATATTTGTGATCTCATATGTTGCCTCCACAAAGCCACAAATCCCCAGTATCAGTGCACAGTTCCGCCATGGAGGAGGATGTTTGTGTTTTAATTAACAATAAGCCTAACTTTGTGAGTGGTTGTCTGTCGGTCAGTGGGTATGTGTGTGTGTGTGAGATAAACAGATGGGGTTGTAGGGGTGTAGATGCAGCAGTCATGTCCTGTGGTCTGTGGCAGAGACAGGAAGAGGGCAGTGGGTTTTTATCCCGAAAAACACCTCGGTGTGTCAGCAACCACCTGCATGCCTGACACACACACACACACACACACACACACATCCTCTCACATATGTGCACATATAATTTTATTATGCGCACAGACAGACAGACGGACAGAAATGGCTACAAGCTGGGGTCATTCACAACAAAGGAAGATAAATGGACATGAGATGAGATGATGAAAGCAAAGCACGCGAAAGACAGAGAGGGGACTGTTGCTGACAAGAAAGATGGCTTTGTGGTGATGGGAGTGATGCAATTTGGGAAAAGGACAGTTGGAGAATAGAGGAATTTCCAGCTGAATGAAACAGGATGTAAACCATAGCCATCATGCATTCTGTGTAAAAGTTTGTCTTTGTCCTTCTGCTCCCAGCTTAATTAGTGTCGATTAAAGACGGTTCTGATTGGTTAAACTGGTGACTTAACACCAGTCACATCCTGATGTTTTGCTAGTCATGAAAAGCGGGAAGAAAGGAAGGAAGTGGGTGAAGATTTCAGACAAAGTCAGACCATAAAGATCACCAGTGGGTGGCCTGGGGGCAGCTTCCCTGAGGAAAGATAGGAGGTGTTACAGGAAATAAGGTAATACCCAAAGTCATTACCTCATTTCCTGTTCATAAAGGAAGCAAAGTAATGAGCCAAATTTTAGGGAAGCCTTTCCTTTTTTTTCCAGAGACAAAGTCCTGCCATCGTGATTTGCTCAGGATCGACTTACTGCTCAAATGACATTGGCAGAGATGTTTTTCCACTCTTTTGTCATTGGGTCTTATTGGTGTTGGCTGGAGAATGGTTGTTTTAACAGGCGCCATCTGGGGGATTACACACACGCACACACACACTTTTAAAGGCTTTTCTACATTAGTGTTGAGGAGCTCCTGGCCAGGGGGGTCGGCAAGGTCGTAAAAAGAAACAGCAACAGCCTCGGGCACATGTTCATACAGCAAAAAAGAATTTAAAAGTTCAATCTTAATGAGTTGTGCTGAATATATCTCTACACTCACTCCGTCACAACCAGTAACAAGCTGTTGCAAGTGATGTGGGAGCCATAATTTCATACGTTTATGACATCTGACATAATACTGCAGCTCTCCGGGCGGCATGAGTCGATGTGTAATGAGAAGCTGTGTATGTGTGTGCTGTATACCCAGCATGCTTCAGTTGGACTCCCATCAGTGTTGACCAGAGTTTCTTTCCATTGGCCTTCACTGAATGGAACAACTGACTCTCTCTTTCTTTTTTTCTGAAAAGTAATCCCTTCTTCTCTCTCTCTCATCTTATACAAAATGAGACACCCATAGCAACCACTGTTTGATTCTTGCAGATCTTCCATTAAACAATAAACTCACATCACTGCATATGAGCGAACTGCGCCCTTTACCTCAAAATCCACCCCTGGTTTGGCTCCTTGAAAGTATTTTGCGCTGTGCTTCATGTCTGTGCTTTGATAAAAATCAAAGCATTAAAAGCAACTTTTACACTAAGTATTTTAATGCGAGACTTTTAAATATACTGCCTCAGTTTTTCTCAGCCGGTGTTGTTCCCAAGGGGATATAAATTCTGATTTGAATGAAAAAAATAAGTTCTCGTATTCAGTGAGCCCAAATGTTAATGCCAAGTTGTGAGAGTGTTGGAAAACTAGTAAGCAAGAAAGCAGAGAATTTAAAACCATCGATAAATAAACAGCTAAAATATAGAGTGGAATGTTACTTGTAAGGATTTGAAACAGCTAGCTAAAAAGTTATGCATAACTGAATAAGAATTCTTATCTATTTGATTAAAAATTGAAATAGCCAGATACATCAACACAGTTAAAACCATCAGGAAAAAAAATAGTGGAGAAACACTTAACAGTTAAAAAAACTTAAAGTATTAATGAAATGATAGATATTATTAGGCTAGATGTCAATTAAGGGGAATTCATGTTTACCTGACAGGACTGGGAGGAAAAACTGACCAGAAAGCTTGGGAACCAGTGCCCTACATCAAAAGACTGTATTAGTTTAGGCTGTCATCTCTTATGCCACTGTAAATAGCAACCATTTCCTCCTCCTGCTACCGCTTTAGTTACTCAGCCCATTAGTGTGGTCAAAAATAGCCAAGTGGGACGGTGAATAAGACTTTGTCAAGTCACCTGAGGGACCCGCGAAAGAGGTGAACAAATGTTCACTGTCACTCAACAGCAGTCTTTTGACGGAGCTTAGGGCAGAGTTGGGATAAGAAAACATAGTGAATGTGTGTAAAAGAAGAATAAGGTTTCAAGCACAGTAAAACCACCCCTTAAACACCCTTTTTCTCATGTTCACAGTGAAATGTATCCAGCTCTGAGATGCTAAAACTTGTGTTTGACTTTCCCGCTCATGTGAATGTGCTGTGAGCAGTGGTGAACAGTGAGTCTTTATGTGTCCACTGCAGCTCCATGGGTGACTCAGACCCAGAAAGGGCTCATTCAGGGGATAAGTCTAAACACTGAGACCTCCATGTCTTTCTAGGACAGACAGAGAGGGAGAGATTAGACTTTCAGGAGTCTCGAAAAAAAGCCATTCTGCCATTCACTCCTGCCTGTACTGACACAAGTATAGTCATGCATAAATATAAACCCACAGACTTCAGCATGTGTTCAGATTGTTTATGTCAGCACTACTTGCAAGCATTTGCTTTCTAGTGTACATAATCACGGCAAAAATGCTGAAACAAGGTGGTTAAACATGTTTTGCCTCCTATGAATTAGGCAACCTTAAGCAACAGATAGGCTACACAGCAATAATTGAGTGGCTCTGGGTGTGGTTGTTCATAAGTATTTACCCTCAAGTCTCTGGGTTTTCCATAAGAGAGAGGGATGAGGGAGAAGAGAGGAGAAGGGGTGGAGTGACACAGGCGAGGACAGAGACATGGACGTGGGGGGAAGAGTTTGACTTTGAGGTTTGGATGCGAGTAGGAAGAAATTCCCGGTTAAATTACTGACTGACGCTGCTGCTCGACTGGAGACATCGCCTGAGGTTGCCCAAGGCCTGAGTCTCACCCTGGGACACTCCCTATCTTTCTTTTCTTCTCTCTCTCTCAATCCCCTTCTCAGCACAAACACAGAATAATATGTTTTTTTAGCAAGAACTATCTAAACCTAGTTACAGATTACATCAACCTCCCCCATCCCACTCTTAAAACTGTTTTTTTTTTCCGATAGCTAACCTTTATCACTTGAGCCCCTACTAAATCCAAACAATAAGACATGTCTGAAAAGTGCAGTATAAGCGCACAAGCAAATATATCAAAGTGCTCCCGGTTTCGCCTGAGCTCACAATAGCCTCAGTGTTATTTGTCGGCTCTAGTTTGAGAGGGAAAGAGTTTAGGAGAAGCTGTGTGGGAGAGGTGCGGAGCGAAGCTGCTGGCACTCTTCCAGATGTCAAACCAGCACCGCAGCGAAATGGGTTTCCAGGGGAAAGTAAGGTCAAGCTGAGCTGGGACAGAGGGATCTGAAGGCTTGAAGAACTCAGTGACCATCTTAATATGTGCTCTAAGGGCCGTCAAACTTATTCTTTTTTCTACATACAAACTTTAAAGACGGATTCAGTTGTAACTGTCGCATTCTGCTTTGAAACACAGACAGAAATGGAAAGGTGGCTACAGAATAACCTCAATGTCAAAACTGAAGTTAATCTTTAGTGTAGAATCTAAAGTTAATCTTTACCTGTTAACGGGGGAATATCTTTTTGTTTCTAACCTCCTGTTGGACTTAAGCTTGGCTTTATTCCTTCATGTTGACCTCAGTTTCAGGCCACTGTAGTCCCCCCTTAGGAGCCAAATGTTGATGGTTGCATAGCTGTTGTGTTAGTCATTGAATCGAGACGTGCCAGGTGCTGTAAATGATGCTGCTCTGACTGTCCAAATATCCTGATACCAAACACAGAAAGAGGTTATTCAAGAGCTTATTTCTGCCGTCAGTGAGGAATGTGTTTTTGCTACAGTTGCATGAAAACATCCTGAACTTGTAGTCCCTGTAACTCATAATAAACATCATGCCAAGCAGTTTCTCAACACTGGTTCTGGCTTTGATAAACAAAAGTCAGGTGAGATATCACATGTCATGTGTGTGTTTTTCATTTAGACTTATTTTTCTTGCTCCAAACTGAGACCGCAGTTTCCATGGTTTTGATTCTGCAATATGTCTCATGAGTCACACTGTTGTCGGTTTTTTGTTTTGCTTTAAAGTCATGGCTGCAGCAGTATGGCTACCTGCCCCCAGGGGACATGAGGACACACTCCCTCCGCTCCCCTCACTCCGTCTCCTCAGCTATCGCCGCCATGCAGAGTTTCTACGGCCTCACCGTCACCGGCAACTTTGACGTTAACACCATAGCGTGAGCACCTTCACACACCTATTTCACATTTAGTAAAAGTGTCAGCTCCAAACAACATCATATTCTAAAGTCATATTTCTTATTTTGTTTGAGTGTGTTATGATTTGTCTTTTCAGGGCCATGATGCGACCACGCTGTGGCGTACCAGATAAGTTTGGTGCCGAGCTGAAGAGCAACCTGAGGAGGAAGCGATATGCCATCCAGGGCTTGAAGTGGAATAAGAAAGACATAACTTTTTCGTAAGTCAGCGACATTCAAAGCAAGATGGAAAAGTGCTAAAGCCATATTATGCTCTAATTTTTAAAAAAAAATGTAATTCTATGTTTGTACCCGATATATCAACCCAAACCAAACAGTTTTTTTCTAGAAAGAGAAAGTAACTTGACTCTGTCTTACCTTTTCCACCCTCCCCCCTCTCACACTCACCCACACACAATTGCACATTCTTCAGCATACAGAACTACACCCCTAAGGTTGGTGAGTACGAGACCCACGAGGCCATCAAGAAGGCCTTTAAGGTGTGGGAGGGCGTCACGCCTCTTCGTTTCCGGGAAATCCCCTACAGCTACATACGGGACAAGGTTGAGGAGTTTGCAGACATTATGATCTTCTTTGCTGAGGGTTTCCATGGTGACAGCAGCCCGTTCGATGGTGAGGGGGGCTTCCTGGCACACGCCTATTTCCCCGGCAATGGCATCGGTGGGGACACCCATTTTGATGCAGCTGAGCCATGGACCACTGGAAACAAGGACCTGATGGGTGAGGCCCTGTTTGCACCTAAATAAGTGGATTTTTTTTCTTGAGTAAAAACTGATGACACAAATGCAGGGAGTTACTTTGGTTTTGAGGAGTCAGGACTGTTGTGTGCAAAATGTGAGCAGTAACAGGTCCATTCTTGTGCAGGTACATTTGAGGGTGTGAATGCCCACAGCTATGTTAATGATGCTGAAATGGATAAGTGTTTATTTCTGGCAAAGCACAAAGATTTGGGACTCAGCTGATTAAGTCTGACGCATCCTCACATGACTTTAACAATCTCTATTTTTTCATCTACAGCTGTGAATAGTATTTGTGTATGTTTGAGTCACCTAAAAAAGAGGAAACAGCAACTTTGCTTCTTCCTGTTCAGTACTCTCATCAGCACAGAACCACACGCCTCCTAGGTCATGAATCCCATCTCGCTTTAATTTATTTGACAAAGAAGTCATATTAAATAGTGTTTTGGTGTTGACACTGTTTCAGGGAATGATATTTTCCTGGTTGCGGTGCACGAACTGGGTCACGCTCTGGGTCTGGAGCACTCCAATGACCCTTCAGCCATCATGGCTCCCTTCTACCAGTGGATGGACACAGAGAATTTTATTCTTCCCGATGATGATCGCAGAGGCATTCAGCAACTTTATGGTGTGTTATCAACTGTTCACTGTCCAAATCACTGTAAAAATGAGCTCTATATTTATTTGCTGGTTGCAATTTCCAATATGAAGTGTTAATGGCATGAAGAACTTAAGTGACTCACCAAGAGAAAGTTAAAGTTACAAGGTAGATGACAAATGTATCTTTCCAATGAACTTATTTTTTAAAAAAACTTCTGCCAGTTTTGTTCCAAAGCCCTTTTCTAATTTTGCTGAAATTATGTTTATGTAACCCTTGGTAGTCTGTTTTTCTCTCTTGTGTGCAGCGTTTAGCCTGTAATCTATTTAAGGGATAATTAAGTGTCATTTGATCTTACCTCTTCTCAAACCAGTGCTAGATTTTGTATACAGGTTAAGGCCAGGTCTCAAAAAAATCATTTTCACATGTTCTTCTTTGCATAGGGTCTGGGTCAGGCCCTCAGCCCCCTCCTGTAACCCGTACGCCTTACAACAACCCAGACCCCACATATGCACCAGACAAGCCTCGCTTCGGCCCCAACATCTGTGATGGACACTTCGACACCATCGCCATCCTCAGAGGAGAAATGTTTGTGTTCAAGGTAAAACCACACAACCATGTTTGACTTTTAATATAATAGTTTTTTTTCTTGCGAGCTGTTTTAAAATCTATTTTCTCTATTAGGACAAATGGTTCTGGAGGGTACGTAACAACCATGTCCTTGACGGATACCCAATGCCTATTGGTCACTTTTGGAGGGGATTGCCCACTCATATCAATGCTGCATTTGAAAGGGAAGATGGGAAATTTGCTTTCTTTAAAGGTTAATCTAAATTTTGTTTATTAACAAAACATTTATGAGATTTTCCTTGTTGTTGTGTTCGTCCACTGTTTTTGCGTCTCTGTTTGTCTCTGACTATCTCTGCCTCACGCTCTCTCCAGGGGACAGGTACTGGGTGTTTACTGAATCTATCCTGGATCCAGGCTACCCTAAGAATCTGAAGGAAATGGGCACTGGGCTTCCCAAAGATCGAATAGACGCTGCCCTGTACTACACCCCCACCGGACAGACATTTTTCTTCAGAGCAAACAAGTTAGTCATCTTACGTGTGTGTGTGTGTCTTATTCCACAACAATACTGTGCTGTAAACTACTGATACTGAAGAAAAATCTATTTACATCAGCACCACTAAAATGTGTTTGAGTGTTGACCATATAAGGTCCAAATGCTTGAGCCCAGTAAATCCTCCTCAATTACAAACTTGCTTCTTATCTAAACATTAAAACAGGCCCCAGAAGAACTTAAAAGCTTGCTGATTCTCCCCCCATATTTAAACCAAAGTCATTGTTATAAAAAACAGCGTAAAATATGGTAGTCAGTGATTACAGTGCAAACAGTCACCTACATAAACAAAATCCATGACGTGTGAATGCTTAAAAAAAAAAAAACTGGGATTGCACAAGCCCTGTGACCAGTAAACAGCTCATTTCTTTTCTATTTAAGATCTAACCTGGCTGTTGGAAGAGTTAACACAGAGCGTTTCTGCAGAAATAACATCTATTTTTCTGTCTGCCTGGTTTAGTTTAGCATAATACGCACTGAATCAAAGGGTTATTTGTTTTTTGCATTTGGAAATTAAGTCCAAGTCAGTTCTCAACTCATTCTTGGCAACCTTAAGTCATGTCTAAAGTAAAGTATTTTTTGCTAGGTATTTTGTCATCTTTTAGGAAAAGTTTACACCAAGTCTCAAGCCGATTCCTACAAAATTAAAGTCAAAGAAAGTTAAGCATTTATGGAAAGCCCAAGTCAAATTTGTCAAAACAAGTTTCAAGTCCCATCTTAAGTCTTCTAGGGAAAGTACTTAATCCTTTTAAACAAAGAAATATCAAGACTAACGTCACATCTAAAGTCTAGTAGGTTAAATCCAAGTCAATTGTAAGTCCATCAAAACAAGTTCCAAACTTAGTCTCTGACAGACAAACCAAGCCAGGTCTTGAAAGTATAAAAACATTTCTATGTTAAAATGTCCTCAAGTCTATGATAGATATAAAAATATGCCCATGTAATTTATTTTGTTTAGCTGTATCTATCTATATTAGCTGTATACATTATCTCAACAATGTTTAAATCTAAAATAAACCAATTTTTTTTCAAGGAAAGGGGGGATTTCCTTTTGTCATCTGTCAATATGACTTGGGGTATGGGGTAACACTATTCAGACAGTGAGGAGGAAAGAAAGAGGAAGGAAGGAGGTCTGTGAATGTGACAGAATAAGACTTCAATACATTTGCAGAACTCCATGAACACTTCTG
>JAPZDY010000004.1:4786692-4823327 GCA_029783645.1 Ctenochaetus hawaiiensis | reverse complement strand
AACTTGAAGAACAACTACTAAAGTCCCTTGCTTACCAAAAAGTTGGGACGCTGTGATCTAACTCATCTACTTCACTGATATTTGTGAATGATTCTGAATTTGATGTCAAAGGTAAAACGATTGATTGGTAAAAGGTGATAGTGTCATGGTTGGGTACAAAAGGGGCATCCTAAAAAAACTCAGTAAAAGAACAAAACCAAGGATGGGGCGAGGTTCCCCACTTTGTGGAACACACAACTGTATAGCAGATACTAATACATGAGCACAGGAACACTGTAAAGAGAACAGGTTGGTTTGTACATTCCTGTGATCAGAGGCAACAGTGCTACAAATACTCAGCATTACTATCAGTCACACCACATGCACAGCTGCTTGGCTTCAATGCGCAACATTATCAATAAATGTTAATAATAAAATGGAGCTTTTAAAAGCAATTAGGACTGTGCTCTCTCACCAGATTTCTGATGTGAACAATGCTGGAGACTTTGCCACGAGGTGGTGAGAGCTGCCGGGCTGTACGAACAGGATCATCTATAGTGATGGAAACTCCTGTCTTCTGCTGGCTGATTGAACGACGAATGAGAGTGTCGCTTGGGGTCACTAGAAAGAAGAAAAAAGAAAAGAGAGAAAAGGTTGACATGGCATCTCTATTACTATACTGACGCCGTCTTTCTAGTTATTATAATACAAACTAGGGCTTTTCCTAATAGTTCAAAACTTTCTTTATAACAATAACATTTGATTTCTGAGTCAAAATTAGATTAGTTGGCTATCATGCAGTGTTCTGTGAGTTGGATTCTTGGAGGTCAACGGCACAGACGCCAGCTTCTGATCAGAGCTCTGAGAGGAATGAAAACCTGCCGTCACACAAGATTCCACTCTGATCTGGAGCCATTTACCAGTGGCAGGAGAGTGTAGCATTTACTTCTTAAATTTTAAGGGTTTAAAAAAGGATTTACCTTCTTCAAATAATCCAGACTTCACTGTAACACTGTGCGAAAAGTCACCTTTCATTCTATTAAATATGTTTTGTCATCAAATATGACGACAGACATTCAAAGCTTAGTTCAAAAACCTAAATTTAAGCTTCAAGTGACAAAACTTAACAGTGATTACAGTCCTAACAAAGACACACCTGAACTCCACACAACTGTTGTAATTTAACTGAGGAAAAACCAGCAAATCCTCAATAAAAAAAAGTTCCATTTTTACATTTATCAATTCCTGTTAATACAATTTTGAAAAAACATGGATTTAATGCACATATAAAGTGAAATTGTAGATTCTGTTATGTCTGTCATCATAAAGAAATGAAGAAAGAAAGGCATAAAGTTAAAATAATTTCTAAATGGAAATCCAGGGATTCATTTTTACAAACTAAATGCCAGATAAGGACCATGTCATTATGGATTTATTACCAGTGTTGATTTCTGCATCGTGGCTGGTATCTAACGGAGACTGTGTTTCCATGGCTCCAGGAAAAGAGGTGTCCATCTTCTCTTCACTCTCTCTTGTTCTTTCTCCATCTGCCCGGAGGTCGTCCTCCTCCAGCTCCTCATGTCTGCTCTTCTTTGCCTCCTTCTGTCCATTCTCCTGGCTTTCTGAGTGAACCACCTGCAATAGAAGGAAGGCATGGAAACAAGTAATTATTATGGCATTCATGTCACCTTAGATTTTCATGGTGAGCACTTTATGTTTTGCAATATAAGCACTTCCTAACCTTTTAGTCATGCAAAAGGCTTATTAGCTGGAGACCAACCTGTGTGACAGTGCGTCGAATCTGAAGGTCCTGGTCAGAGCGCTCTGCTTCTTCATCTTCAGCCCCTGAAAGAACCGCCTCCTCTGGGTGAAGGTCCACCACTGCTTCCTGGCCGAGACACTGCCGAATGTCTGGGATAAGAGACTGAGGGCGAAGAACACAGATCATCAACAAAAATGAGCATTATCGCTATATGCAATGTAACAGATAGATGCAGAACAGTGCTTCTATGTGTCCACAAGAACAGAACTAGACACTTAAGGGTGAGTAAGTTTTACTTTACTGCAAATACCTTGAGTGAATCTGTGGTGATGCTGATGGAGGGTTTCTTGGCAGTGACAGCTGTGCTGGAGCCCCACCTCCTCTTGCGCCCAGCAGCAGCCCCAGACTCCTGCTCGCCCTCTGTACTACCAGCACCAGGAGATGATTTGCTGCCTGGTATGGGGAGACAGAAGAAATAAGAGTTCTCAGGGAACATGGCTTACAGAATACAAGCATGTATCACAGGTCCAAGAACAGAGAGTGTCATGTGCTATTCTGTGCTAACTATAGCTAAAACAATTGCTTGTCAAACTCGAGCATGTTTGCATGAAAGCTGGATTCATTCAGTTTAATACGTTCAAAATGGAGGAAATCAGAAATAAAAGGGGGGTACAGACTTGAGCCCTTTCCAGTTATGTTGCCCCCTACCTATTTTAAAACATAACCAGGACACCAATTTTGAAATAAAGATCGTGTTTGTTAAATGAATATTATTTAAGATTTTTCCATCTTTGAATTATCAAATATCCTTAGACTTAAAGTCATATATGCATACATTAGATGGAACAACAACTAAACACTAATGATCAGTTATAAAAGCCAGCAAAGCCAAGAGCAGAGTGGGAGGATGTACTTACTGCTAAGAGAGATCTTGCGAGCTGAGAAAGCCTTTGGTGTCTGAAACATAAAAGATAAAAACAGCCCAAGATACATGGGAAAGATGAGAGTCAGACACCACGTGTAGAGAGAAATGATCAAGGACAGGTTAGAGGAAAGGTGTAACAGTAACAGGAAGAGGGACAAGTGGGGACTGGGAGAGTGAATGATAGAAACTGCTATGTATAGGTTTTTTTTTTCCAAAATAAGGGTCTACTGAATGCCAACGAGATGTGTATTTGTATTGTACTAGTAGTTATATGCATTTCATTCACAGTTACTAAATAATCTAAACCTATAGATTATTTAATGTAACTTGCTTTTGAGGAGGAAGTTGTGTTTGCAGTCTCTATCATACAAACAAGGTTCTGGTATAAATACTGCAGTTTAAATTTCAGTGCTTAAATTCCGTTATTTGAAATCTTTGTGTCTGATTGAGACAGATGCAAAGTCTGACTCAAATCAGTTTCCAATCACAAATGAAAAACAATTAACAATAAAATGTTATAAATGTCAAGAGCCTTTGTGATTAAACTGCAGTAGTCACAGATATGATTTAACATGTAAATATAGTGCTGCTTCTCCCAGCAAAGACTACAGAGTGTATGACTGGAACTAAACACGTTTAAGATAACAGTATGCAAAATAACATTGAATAAACGTCTACTTATTCCCTGGTACCACTGACACCTGATCCTTACTGGTTTGGATATGGCCCAATCACGACTGCATGTACTGTATCTAGGCAACAAGGGTCCAATCAAAGGTGGCTGAGATGTTTGGATGGAAATCTGTAAGCTGGTTGGCTGGCAGGATGGGTGCAATAGTTCATTTTGGGGCTTTGACATGCTTTTAGCCAAAGCAGTCATCCTCAGGTGTGGTTGCATTAGTCCTTTTAAAAATGTGGCAGGCTCTTAAAACAACGGAATGAAACAATGAGTCCAATGAGTCGGGGACCAGATGTTGAACACTGTCGACCATCACTGTGCACATAAATCCAGCAATATGATATAAATATATGTTCAGTTCAGTTCAGTTCTCAAGGGCAAAAGAAGTTCATGCAGAGTCACAAAGTGGAAAAAAATCTGGCGATGGCTGTTGTAGAAAGGGACCCAAATGTCAAGTCCTTCATCAGTTCAAATAAAAAATGTTAAGCCCATTGTGTCCACATAAAAGCTATGGCCTCTTTGAAGGCTTGAATCCCACTCCAAGAGCTGAACAAAATCCAAACTGTCCTTAAGTGTCATGTTAGAGTTCACCAGTCGCAATAAATGACACGTCCATATATCCCAAGTTTCTTTGCAAGTGGGTTAAAATGTCTCTAAGTGAAACAATCTTAAAACTACTCAGTTGTTGAGAGTGTTTCACAGTAGCGTTGACTTGGTGTGAGCACGCATCCTTACTTTTATCTTCTCCATGTTGATTTTAAGGGCACTTGTCAGATTAGTGGATAAATGGCTATGAGAGGGCGTTCATTATGATTAGCCAACCCCTTCTTTGAATCTTCTGGTCCAAACAAAAGCTCTTTCAATGAATATCCATGAAAATGAGACAGATTTTGTTGCCAGGGATGTCCCTCTGCAGTGCAGCCTTGGGGGCTTATCTGTGGTCAACTCTGGATTCTTGGGGACAGAGGAACAGGTGCAGCAGTAGCAGTAGTAGTATGCAGGTACCAAAAGGGGCAATTGGAGAGGCATGAGCACCTTTATAACAAAGCAATCATTTGGGGTTTAAACATCAGCCACAGTCAGAAAATACCATCGCTGTTTCTGCCTATGACAGTTCCAAACAGGTTTTACCTACGGCCAAATTAAGAAACGTAATTTCCTACACACATTCTACCACTTGTGAGAAGGGCTCTGTTGGACATCTAGTGTTAGATTTTTTAATTGTAACGGAAATATTTCAACAAATAATAAAGACATAATCAAATGACTTGTACTGTGATGTACTGTTTTGATGTATCAGATTAACAAAAAACTAGGAATAAATCAAAGAAGTTCTACGAAATGACTCAAATGGTTCCGTCCTAAGTCCTTGGCTACGAACAGCTTTGAGAACCAAGGTGGATCACAGTTCACCAGCTGCCTTACCTCCTCACTGGTCTCTGCAAGCTTCTCTGGCTCGGCCATGGCAGCCTCCTTCACCCGCCTACATAGTGTGAAAACCACATATCAACAGGAAATGAGAAAAGAAAAAAAGAATTGCAATTCATTTTAAAAGTCAGAACAAAAGATTTTAATGCTCAACAAATGCAACAGCACAAATCTATAGTTTTTACAAGCAAAGAAACAATAAAAGAATACCATTTAAAATAGAAGTTAAATATGTAAATCATTAAACAGCGTGTAAATGGCAAAGAAGCCCTTTTGTATATAGCAACATATCATAAATTATTACTATTTGTCAGAAATTATGTAAGGGACATTAAACACGCCAAAACAGTAATAATTATTTTCCAAATTATGTTAAACATCCATGCAAGGAATTCTGGAGCCTAAACACAGATATCAACTTCCTTTAAAGGGGATGCTAAAATAACTGCGCCTCTCACACACACTTATTACTTCGAAAGTAACGTTGCTCGTTATTTTTACACAGCAGTTAAAGACCGAGACTGAGCGAACGGGTCAAGGAATGCAGAGGCACCGCTGTCCGTCCAGACTGCGAACGCAGAACGCTCCACTACTGCCACACAATGCCTGACAAATGAGCGCGCGCCTCACGTTCTCATGTCATCCCTCAAGCGCGCACACGTGAACACTTCCACTCATTCCGACTTACATTTCACTTGGGGGGGGGGACTTCACAGCTAAGACACAAACTGCGCTCGGTTAAAACGCAGCATACAGCCCTGCGACTACTGCTAAAACGACTGTGTCGCAACGACACCACTCTCTCCCCTCCATCCTACCTTTGCTCCCACCAGAGACTAATCCTCACTGAACGCCTTCATGTTTGTACCGGCAGTCAACCGAAACCAGCGACGGACGAACCCGTGCCTGCTATTTAGCTGAGTCGCTGTATGGAAATATAGGCCGGCATCTGCAGTTAAAGCCATCGACGGAGCACAGCCATGTTGCAACGAATGAAAAAAAAAGGATCGTGTATATAAAGGACCCGCATCTTCTCAGCCACACCGGCTTCAAGGCAGTCTCATCAATCGCCTGATGGGAAATTCAAGAGCCCGCACCCCTTGTGACACCGTTTTGTCATCGCTGGATTTCATGTGAAAAGACAAATACCGTGGGTCCCAAAACTGTGACTGAACTACCAATAAGTTTTTTTGTTTGTTTCGTTGATAATTTAATTATGTAAAAATGTGTCTTAGGTCGGAGGATTTCTTATATAATATTGCAGACTTCTGAAGCTTTGATTAAAAAGTCTGCAATGATTTCAGTTTTGCCCTTATCACTTTTGCATCCTTTGGGAGCACCAGAAGTGTGGATCTGCAGTCTAGCGACTATAAAGGGAGTCATGTGGTTGGCTTCTCAATTTTCCAAGACGCTTATAAGCTGATATGCTTGGATGTATGTCCCGTAACTAAGATAACATAGAGGTGATTTTGTTTGGTCAATGTTAAGTTAATCTGTCTCACATCTTGACTTTGGGAAATGATTAAGCTAAAACCACATTCATGCAACTTTTTCCCTGTTGGTCTCATTTGAAGTTGCTAAAGCTTCTCTTCAGCATCTTGCCCACATGAACTCTATATCCAGATAATCAGACCAGAATAATGTCCAGATATATCCGTTCACACATGCAACAAATATCAGGAGATTATCCGTGTGTGATGTGTTCACACATGTTGGAAACACTCCAAGTAGTTTGAGCAGGGGGTTGCACCTTTGTAAGAGCCAGCGAGAGGCAGGATATGACGCAAAAGATGTGCAGCAGAAAACCAAACTGTTTACTGTAAGTTGAAGATGATCTGTCAGATGATTTTGCCCCTAACCACCAGAAGTTCGCAGATCTCTTCATCCCTTCAGTTTGCTTAAATTTCATGTTCTTCTTCATCTTTGTTCAAAATGACTCTCCTTCCTCTGTAGACATTTGAATTTTTCTGGTCACACGCTAGTCGCAAAATGTACACGTCATCATTACACCCACTCCCTTGCTCCAGACAATTGTCTGCTGTGTTCACACATGCAGCTTACCCGGACTAAGGACTAGAGGGCTGCAAGAGAAATGTTCAGGTTGAATAATCCTAACATTTGTGCAACACATCACATACAGCTCTTCCGGGTAAACTCTGAAAATATTACTAATCACGGTGCAAGTGTGAAAGAGGCTATACATTCAAACACATGGGATTAATAAACAAAACCAAAAAAGTATGATTCAGCATGTATCTCTGTTAACTACTGCAAGACAGTATTTAGAGTACCTATCCATCTTATATGACATTTATTTAGTTTCACTTAAAGCTGCTGGAAGCTTGAAATAAACAGTAAAAGGTAAAAGATCCATATACAATATCAGTGCTATATATTTTACTTAGAACATATCAAGATGTGAACGAAAATAACTTTCATAACTATTAGAAAAACTAGTTCAAAAACAGCTCATTTTGCTGCTCCAGCAGTTTCTCAAAAATGGGAGCTTTATGTATGGTACTAATGCTATTTAGCACTTTGCAAATACTCCAATGTGAAGTACAAGCAAAGTCTTGTGAAGTGCAAGGCCTTGCAGTGTCATCGTTTATCAGTGACATTTCTTTTCACAGCTCTTCTTAAGGCTCTTTTTTATCTTGACTATTGTTTTGGCATTTTATTTCATGGGAAATTTAAAATCAGACCTTTGTTTGTCTTCTTCCTCTCCATCGCTGTCCTCTCGCTTCCTTTTTGTTTCCTCCCTGTTCGGTGCTTCCATGAAACGTTTCTAAAAATTGAATAGGGAAACCAAGAATATAATGTTTGCCAAGGTTGGCTGAGAGTAAAGGTGATATCTCTAAAGGAAAAATAAATGAGAGATCATTTCTAGATGTTAAGGGACAACAAGTAGGGGAGGGGATTGTTTCATTTTAAATGTTATATGTTTGGTTTACATTAGTGATATTGTACATGAAAGACCAGATTATGTTATAAATCAGTCATTTTAAAGAAACATACTCAAATTCAAGTTCCTTAACAACTTATTTTACTAAAATTGCAGGCTTTGTATGAATCTTCCTTTTAGCTGAGACATGAATACACCTAATATTCTAATACTTATATTATAAAGATGTAAGAAAAAAATCTGATAGTGTGCTAACTTCAGAGCTACTGACCTTGGGGTGACTGCCTCCATCAGCAGTTGTGTCACTCTTCTCTACAGACATCTTCCTTTCGCATGGGGAGGCTTGTGGAGTGTCCTTTACACCTTTAGCTTGAGCCTCCACCATAACCCTGTTCTGTGGTGAGGAATCCCTGTCAGGTTTCTCTTCCTAAGGAAACAGACAACATCATCAGTGTCTATCATGTGAGAAGCAAAAGCCGAGGACATGGAGGAAGTCACCATGGAGGACATTATAAAAGAGTGCATTTATTAAGAGATGATTTTGCAAAGTATAAGAAACTGCTGTTCTAAATGTGTCCACTGGATGTCATTGCGAAATCATCTTGCGGGCCGGATTAAACCAATTCGCAGATTTGCTGTAAATCCAGTGAGTAGTGTAAGGAAAACGGCTTCATAAAAAGGCCTATTTATTCGACAAATTAAAAAAAGGTAGTTATTCATATTTGATTATTTCGTCTTTTGATTAAGAACCTTTAAAACACTTTTAATATATGGTATAGTTGCACAGAAAAAAATGTAAGCTGTAAATGTGAATAAATATCAAAAATAACCAAACCAGTTGCACAATACTTTTTTTTTTTTAATTTACACTGTACAGTTTTCTCATCATCTCAACAAGTCCACACGACAGAAGTAGGTATGAGCTTCTCATCTGTCTTGACTGGATGGAGTCCTCCTGCTGTACAGGATTGCTCTATTCTGTGTCGAGCTAGCTCGCTAGCTCTCCTCCACGAATTTTGCTATTGTTGAATGTAGCATTTGTGCATCTAAACAGGAGGCAATAACGTGCAAACAAACTCTTGAGCCCATGTAGTTATTTCATTTATACGATCATGAGCTTTACAAAACGCTGAACCTTACTTCTTTCCTGCTTGTAGATAACTAAACCATTTAAGGATCCCCTTTCATACCCAAACATGACACTATCACTTGTTACCAATGAACCCATTTACCTATGGAAAGTTTCAAACGCACACCTCACCTTTTTTAAAATTTCCACAACACATCTAGTAGTATATTGCCCGTCCTAACTGATTTAAAACATGCTGCTCACAACACATTCAGAATAATCATTTCATATATCAGGGCTGTGCTTCAGCTGAGTTTACTGGACTTCAGATGAACCTTTTCCACTAAGAGCACTAGTGCTCCCTTCTGGAAATTAAAAGAGCACCAGCATAACTTTTGGAGATGCCTTTTAAATTGACATACAACAGAAAACATACACACTTTTTTACCATGACTCTATCACTACTAAATGGTTTAGTGAGAGACAATTTCCAGAGATAATAATGTGCTGTTTTATTTTAAAACAAAAAGTCAATATGTAAGGTACTGCATTAAAAGAAAGTCACTTTCCATGACTGCTCTGCTCTCTCTTCTTATTGCGTGTGAGATGAGTCTAGTGTTAGGTTCTTTTGAATGCTGTCAAACACAAAACAGGCTCACCATAGCATACCATTACCTGTAAAAAGGCTGCTCCTCATTCGAAAAAGAAAAAAAGGAAGGGGGAATGTGTATATTATTGCATGTTACATTGGTGGAATGGTACAGTTGTTAAAAAAAAATGTGGGTTTGGAATTCAAGGGGTAGCACGGCATTACGGCTTTTGCCCATTTCTGCAATTTGTCCTATGTTTAACAGGTTAGGGCTGCATAATTTTGAAAATGTATCTAATTGAGATTATTTGGACTAATATTGCGATGGCGATATGATTGGTGATTTTAGAGGGAATGTTCAGTTTTACATAATTATTCTCATTTTAATTAAAAAAATAAAAAGATTTTGGTGTGATTTTTTTTTTAAATTTACGATCTGTACCAAACAAAGAAGATTTCTTCCGTCTGTAAAATATGATGTGTAGGCCAAAACAACTCTGTAGCATGCTAGTATTTGAATTAAATTGTATGCTGTCATACAGATTTCTCGTTGAACAAATATTGCACCCTCTGCAATTTAGAAACTGCAATAGTCCATATTACGATTTCAATTAAATTTCAGTTATTTGCACAGCCCTACAAAAAGTGCTTGCAAAATCAATCATGCTGTTTACTACTTGTTTAACTAATAAATAATTGGCACTGTTGTTGCTGACAATTATAAAATAAATCTGGGTTCTTTTCTGAAATTATACTTCTGACCAATGTCCATCAAAGTGAAGAGCATAGCATAGTCCTGCCTCGTGCAAACATTCAATGACAGACACCAGAGAGAGCAGGGACAGAGAGGCTAAAGTCACTTCTGAGCCCTCCAGTTTTACTTAATAAGTTTTTTTCTTTTCCAGAAGACATTCACAGTTAGGTCCACCTTATTCAACCTAAAACAATGTTTTGCAGTAGGAAATGGGCTTGTACTTTAATATACTAGCCAAATATTGCCAACTGATTGGCTGTTGTAGTATTTATTCCTCCTGTAAGATGTAAGATCTATCAATGCTGAGTTAAAACATCCAAAACCTTCCATAATTAGCTGTAAATTTTGATCATGTTCCCTTTCTAGACCATTTTATCATATAGCCCTGACTGTAACAACTTAAAAAAAAAAGCTTTTCCAGGCCAGTAAGGTCATAGGTACTATACGTCAGAGACAGAAAGAGAGGTTCCTCTAAGATCACTTACCCTTCTTCCTCTTGAAATAGAGCAGGTTTTCTCTTGAGAAGTGGATGAGTCAGAGGAGCGAGATGATGATGATCCAGAATCAGACTCAGAAGAAGAAGAATCATTAGAGGAAGATCTCTGCCTTGCTTGTTTTACTTCTTTCTTTGCATCTCTTCCCCTCCGCTGTGCAGAATCTGGGCTTGAATGACCCTTACTTTCATCTACTTCCTTTGTTTTTTTGGAGGATTCCTTGGTGTCCTGCTTGGTCTTCACTGAATCTGCTTTTTCTTTGTCTTCTGATTCAAGGCTCGTGGCCCTATCTTTTTTAGGACTCTGAACCAGTGTGGTTCCCACCGTGGCCCCCACAGATTCTAGTGATCCTGCAGAAACCTCCTGTTTAGCCTTCATCTGTGGTCCTTCCATTTCAGAGAACAGCTGGAGAGCGCTTTGCTGTTGCTCCATGACATTGGTTGGGGAGGAGACAGGGGGGGCCCGAGGCTGTGGAGTATCAGAGAAGTTACTGGGCTGCTTGATGACCATGGAAGTGGAGAAGGACTGAGGTTGATTTTGGGAGTCCCTAAAGAAGCGAAACTTCTTGAATGAAGACTGAGGTGACAGAGTAGTTGGTGACTTGGGTACGCTAGATTCTGCTGCTTCACTTCGAGACATTGGAGACTGGACATCTTTCTGTTCTCCTGCATCTGTTGAGGATTTTCTGCCTGGTCCTGTAGAGAAGGGGGGAGTGGGCAGGGTAGTGAGACCAATCTCACGGCCACGTTTGGATGGAGGAAGGTGACTCTCCCTCTCCTTTTCCACCATCCTAGCCCTCTCTTTCTCCAAGTCCAGGGCCCTCTCCTGCCCCTCCTTCTCTTTCTGTATGGCTTTCTCCTTCTCTAACCTTTCATGTTCAAGAGCTCTCTCCCTCTCTTGTTCCAGTGCCCTCTCCCTCTCAAGTTTCTCCTGCTCTAAGGCCTTCTCCCTCTCCATCCTTTCTTTTCTCTCTGTCTCTGCTCTTTCCCTCTCCATTCTCTCCTGTTCCAGAGCTGCCTCTCTCTCCATCCTTTCTTTTTCCTCCCTCTCTCGTTTCAGTGCTTTTTCCTTCTCTATCCTCTCTTGCTCCAAAGCTTTCTCTCTCTCAATTCTTTCCTTCTCCTTCTTTTCAAGCTCTAACCTCTCTTGTTCTAGGGCTCTCTCCCTCTCCAATCGTTCTTGCTCTAGAGCTTTTTCTCTTTCTATTCTTTCTCTCTCCAGTCTCTCTTTCTCCAAAGCTCTCTCCCTTTCCAGTCTCTCTTGCTCTAGAGCTCTCTCCCTTTCAAGCCTTTCTTGCTCTAGAGCTCTCTCCCTCTCCAGTCTCTCTTGCTCCAGAGCTCTCTCCTTTTCTAACCTCTCTTGCTCTAGGGCTCTCTCCCTTTCTAATCTTTCTTGCTCCATGGCTCTCTCCCTTTCTAGTCTCTCTTGCTCCAAGGCTTTCTCCCACTCCAACCTTTTTTGCTCAAGGGCCTTTTCTCTCTCAATCCTCTCCTTCTCCTTTCTCTCAGCCTCCAGAGCCCTTTCCCTCTCCAACCTCTCTTGCTCAAGAGCCCTTTCTCTCTCCCTTCTTTCCTGCTCCAAAGCCTTGGCCCTTTCTAGCTCCATTGCTCTCTCTAATTCTTCTCTTTCTCGCCTGTCCTTCTCCTCTTTTTCTCTCTGTAAACGCTCTTGCTCCAAGGCCCTCTGTCTCTCAAGCTCAAGGGCTCTCTCTCGTGCTAAGGCTTTCTCACGCTCTTCTAGCTCTTTAGCCAGAGCTAGTTCCCTCTCCTGCCTCTCTCGTTCTAGAGCAAGTTCCCTCTCTAGCTGCAAAGCCCTTTCTCGTTCTAAGGCCTGTTGGCGCTCAATTCTTTCTTTTTCCAGAGCCCTTTCTTTTTCCTCTCTCTCCAATGCAAGAGCTCTTTCCCGCTCTTCCTGTAATGCTCGTTCTTGCTCAAGTTTTCTTTGTTTTTCTATTTCTAAGGCCTTTTCTCTTTCTATCTCATTATCTCTCTTTCTGTCCCTCTCTTCTGTTACAGTGGCCTTGAGCACACTCACAGGTACTTGAATGTGGGCTGAATGAGCTCCTGTGAAACCCTGGTTGGTGCCTGCAATAATAGGAAATGGCACATGGCCTGCAGTGTTGGCTGTATGAGTGATAGCAGATACCAAACCCTCTGGAGGCCCTCTGCCAGGAAATGATGTAGCTGAAGGAGAACTGCTTTCCTGCCTATCCCCTTCACCACCATGCCAACCTGCTCCAGAGAAAGCACCCTCTGATGCCATCTTGCGGGCCAGAAGGGTCAGCGGGCCAGGCTTGCGCTCAGCATGTCCGCTCCTCTGTGGCTCTGGGCTGCTACTGCGGCTGCCGCTGCTGGAGGAACCAGAGCTGGAGGAACTAGGTGAGCGCCTGGCTGGGGCTACATCTGGACTAGGAGGGCTCTGTTTTGGGGTGTCGGGCAAGGGGAAAGATAACTCTGGAGGTGGGGAGGGAGGGGGAGTTGGCTGGCGGAGTTGAGGAGACAAAAGGGAAGGCATGTGTTGCTGCTGGGGCTGACCGGATGCTCCAGATCTCTCTCTGGTCACAGGCATTCTGGCAGGCTCTCTTAAGGTTCTCCTCCGTGCACTGCTGTCCCAATCATCATCATCACCATCCTCCTCGCCATCCTCACTATCCTCATCATCACTGTCACCAGCAACTTCGCTGGACGCAGAACCCCTCTCTGGCTGCTGCTCCCCACTGGGAACACGCATGGCTACAGAGCCGGAAGCAGGAGGACCAGACACATCAGCCTCCTGGTTCCTGTTAGCCTCTCCCTCATTCACTGCCCCGTACATTCCCTCGCCACCAGAGGGGCCAGGTGGTTTGTGCTGCTCAGCCAATGTTGGTGCAGCATCCTGATAGGACAGAAATTGAAGTGAGACTTATTTTGTCATTGTGCTATGCCAACTGTCTTCCATGTAATTGGTCTGGCTCAACTCTTACCAGCAAGTTCCTTTCAAATGTTCTATGTCTTTTGGAACACAGAAAATCTCCAGATAAAAAGATTAGGAAATGTAACTGATTGCAATAGATAAAAAAAAGAAAATGATGTCTGACCTGGGCTTGAGGAGGGCATGAGGTACTGTTGTTTACTTCTCTGTGGTCCTCCTGCTCTGTACATATAAGACAAATAAATAAAATCACACAAATGTATTGCATATTGATCAAAGGTGCATAAAGTAGCTAACTTAGTTGTCATGAAGGATTAAAAAAAAAAACAACTTACCATTTGTTTCATATGCCTCACGAGCCTCTCTTTCCAGACGCTGCCTGAGGAGCTCCTGTTGTTTAGCCAGATACTGTTTAATAAAGCTGTTCTGGCTCATTTCCTCCCCAATCTAAAGACAAGGAGACAATTAAAATAGGATACAAAACTTTAAGGTAAGTATGCATACATTTTACAGACATTTCAGAGAACTATGACTGTTTACATTTTTCATTTATAATTAAGAGGTTATTACATGTGAACAGGGTTCAGCTCTTGAATTAAGCCATATTTGTGACACTTACCTGTGAATTAGGCTGCAGTCCGATGTGAGCGGTGGAGGTCCTCTGCAGATTCTCCAGCATGAGAGCCTGTTATTAGAACAAGACTTTATTAGTTCAACATAAAGTAGCTGTAGGTACTCTTCCAGATCTATAAGTATTGGCTGGTGCTTCTTAATACAAATATCTGGCTAACATATGACAACCTAGGTATTGTGCATAGTTTTCTGCAAAAAATTTCACTATGACTGGCAATACATTCATCCTTTACTAAATATGAGTCCTTGTGTGCCTAGGGATGTCAACATAGGTGGGATAAGTATAATTCAGCACTGGCTCTCTTTAGTAAAGATTTTGAGAATGGAGAATGCTTTGACAATGCTTACAGTAAAGAGCCACACACAAGTGGTGGGGAGAGGGAGGGGGATGGTATACAACAGTTCTCTGGCCAGAAGGAAACAAGTAAAGTGGTAAGAGTCTGAAGGATTGATCAAACCCAAAAGAGCAAGGCAAGTTGCAGACTGTGATGTAAATCAGACCAGACTAAAAAAAATGAGGCTGAAAGAGTTGCAAGCAAAAGCTGTTAGAACTAACTTGGTTTAAACTATAAATTTTAATATACTCTTTATTGTTTTCATCTCTGTCCTAACTGTGCTGCCCATATCTTTTCATGGTGCTAGCATACATATTGTTCCATTAAAAAAAAACCAAAAAACCAAAAAACCAAAAACAATCAATTGAAATGATTAGAGCTGGGGAATATAGCAATATTATATCAACATTTTGAAATAAGACGATATATATTATCTTGGATTTTGGATATGTATCATTGATACATTGATATCATTGTATCACGGTACAGTGATATCAAGGGGTATCTTTCCCAGGTATTATCACTGCAACACAGTAAAGAGATCTAAGTTTAGGAACCTACTAGACTGTTTTAGCAGTTTTATTTTTTGCTTTTACCCATTTAGTCATTATATCCACGACACAGATAATTACTTATAAAAAGGCCTTGTTTTGATACTCTGTAAAACCAATATCCATTTCTAAAATATTGAGGTATTTGGTGAAATATTGTGGTATTTAATTTGTCCATTACCCTCTACCCTATATTTGGAAAAGGGAAAGTAATCCAGTTTTCCCATTTTATTTCAATTACACTGTTGTTAAGGTGCTACATGTATCATTTAACCACCAATTACAATTACACCAAGTACAATCCCTCACTTTAACTCTCCTAATCCATTTTGAGTGTCAAAAAAATTTGGTCAAATCTGTTTTTAATCATGATAATCAATTTTACTTGATGGGTCACAATATTAAATACAATGTTTACAAAACACTGGTTCTATGAGGTCTGGTTGTCTTATGTATCACCATTCACTCTACAGTTACAGGTCTATGATTTTTTTGTCCACATCAATCAGCTCTGTACCAAATACAACCAAAATGAAACTGTGATTATTAGAAGTCAGTGGCTTGCTTCTGGTGTAAGTGGGCCGTAGCGATATCCAAATGTGCGATCAAAATTTCCATTTTTAAGGGGCTATTTTTATGGTGCCTTAACTTGTAACAGGAAGTCAAGCAACAAGTTTTTTATGTTACTACTAAAGAACACAATGTCCAAATTTCACATGTGAGATAATGATCTACATAATGCTACAGTTGAATAATTAAAGTTTGAGTGGAGAAGCAAATGTCAACACTTCTTGGTGTTTTTAATTCGCAACTCAGCGGACGAAGTAATTACCCGGACTACCCACTTAAAAAAGGAAAATAATGTTTTAGCTTTAGCATGCCGAGGTCAATAATGGGCGAATGCGTGTCGCAGTGTAAACAAACTGGCTCCTACATGAAATATATGGCAGCTCACGGGCCTGAGGAACATTTGTGAGCATAAGTATTCCTTAATTTGGCGGAATTCGGCCAAATTAGTCTATTCAACATGCATTAATGCTAAACAGATATTCGGAGATATCTGCGGATAAAAGTTATCGAGCAACTAAATAACCTGCACAACGCCAACCTTTCGACTGAACTCGTGCACACCAACATTGCCTTGGACAGACACCGTTTACGGTAACACACACACAGCAACAAACCAGGCCACCGCTCAAGTCACAGCGGCCAGGGAAGCTAACGAGCTAACAGGACAACATCACCCACTTTGAGATCACCCACTAAGTTTGCTGAACTCCCGGTCTCGCTACGGGTGGTATACTCACGTACAGCAAAAACATTGCTCTATTATAGTATAATGCATATGTATGCATTTTTCAGATAACTAATGATCGTTGCGATGAAAACTATACTATGCTGCTCAGCAGTAACGATACTCAGCTGTCGGCCCTCAAGAGAGCATCAGCCCGTCTCATCGTTAACGTTAGCTCGCGGCAACCGTGGTCCGGTATTTCGCAGCGAAACTCACCCCCTTAAGTCTTTTGATAAGCGCATTCTTCTGTCCACTTTTCGAGAGACCTCTCTCCTCGAGAGCGGCTTTTAAATCCGCTACTCGAAGGGACTGGAGCGGTCTCCCGTCCAGGGTAACGTCTTCGAGATCCGCCATTTTCCGTTCCTCTGGTTCCCAGCGAGAGCGACGAGCAACGCCTTCCTCCACCCAGCGTCATAATCGACGACTTCCTCCCAAAATCACATAATTTATTACTCTCTTATTAAGAAGTCAGTCACATTTTTCTAACGTTGAGTGCTTTTTAAAGTCATTTAATTGTATATCATAAACAAATGACCGTTTTATCGTTTTTATTATTCAACATCGAACTGCGCAAATTCTGCGCAAACTTGATTTCCTGCACAACAAAGCACACACTTCCTGTATGTGAAGCTTAGCTCGACAGTCCCGGCTTACGTTCAACACAACAACATAAGGTAATAGGCGTTTAATAATGGGTCACAATAACTTTGAGTCAGGCTTTGTAGTTGACAGCAGTTAACTGTGGCTCTGGGTTTCATTTTTGACTCCCGCAGTAGTTTTGTTTTTTGATTAAGCTAAACTACATGTTAACGTTTCCCGGACTTAAATCTCTCTCAAAAGCTGGCATTGCGGATTAATTTACAGCAGAGCGATTGCCGGCTTTTCTTGGGTTTAAACGAACCATATTTTCCAAAGATGTCGTGGTTTAGTCATGTCAACCAAGGCTCAAATCCTCAGCAGCAACAGCAGCTCACTGACAGTCACAGACTCACAGCCAAAGACACCCTGTGTAGCTCTCTCGACCCCAGAGGCTTCAGAGGTCCGACCGCGGCTACACCACCATGGACCGGCTGCCTCACCCCCAGCCCGGAGGATTTTCCATCGGCTCCACAGAGTGTGACCAGCCCACCCAGCCTTGAGAAGCTGTCCTGTTCCTCTCCGAGTGCAGGTCAGGTGAGAGACCCGGAGCCCATCTCCTATGTAAGCCTCCAGGAGCAGCGATGTGTCCTGAGCTGGTACCAAGGATGGAGCTCCACTCAGAGGGAGCGGTTCCTGCAAGACCTCCTGGGGAAAGCTGTACCAGGGAAAGTGTGCACCCTCCTAGATTCATTGAGTACTCTCCAGGTACTTTTTGTACTACACATTCTTAACAGAAATCCTACAGAGTGATATAATGTAATTGTATATGTTAACAGCTGCTCTGTCTTCTTGCACCCTGGCAAGGTTAAAGACAGACTACCAAACATCTTTGAATGCCAGCTGCGCCTGTGGACCCAGTGGTTTGAGTCTTGGGGAGAAGAGGAGAGAAATCATTTCCTGCACTTGTTGGAAGAGCGGGACCCAGTTTTTGTCGCCCACTTTTACAGGAGTGTAGCTAGTACAGCAGGAAGAGACTAAGCAAAGTTTCCAGAGTGATGGATAAGCAAGTGATTATAACAAAAAGAGGTGACATACAGTGGGAGATGTGTATTAGTTCTGAGACAGTTCTCTTGTAGAAAAGTGTTCATGTGTGTGTGATGGGACTGATTGTTGACGGTAAACTATTTCATTGTAAGAACAGGAGTATTCCTTCAGTATAAGCTCTTTTTATTGTTTCCTACACAGGTGTCACCGGGCTGCATCACACATTGTACCATTTTCTAAATAAAGTTCAGAACTTTTTTGCTCAGTGCTTTCATCATGGGTGAATCTCTGCCATGACTCAGCAGTGTGAACCTGAAACAAACAGGCCTGCAGGTTTTACTGATCTGTACCGGGCTTGGTGTTTAAAAGCAAGAAGAATAACATGCACAAAAGAACAAATCCTTTTTCAAACAAAGAAGAACAAACAAAATGCATTGATACATCTGTTTTATTGACTGAAGTAGAATTTGTTTATGTATGTTTGAACAATTCTGAAGTCACATTGACTGCTTTATTATCTGCTGAGATTACCATAAATGAAGTTCACTGCTAATATTGACACAAGGGACAAGACGTTAGCTTGCGTGCTCACTATTTTATCCAGTCAACTGATCCTGGAGTAAGTAACACAATTGAAGATGGACCTGCAGCATCCTCAACACAAAAGTTGACAAATGGATAGATTTTGTCCGTAAACCGTTGACCTACAAATGTGTACATATGAGATCTGGCACCAGCATCATAAAAAGAGATCTGTCCCTTTTTGTAATCCAACAGAATGCCCAATGTAAGAGGATGGGTCTGAACCAGGATATCAACAGCTGGCCTATCAATAGCTCTGTGCTGACCCTGTTTGTTCAGCACAATGGTCCAGTAACCCTTTGCTGGACTAAATGATATTGAACCCTTTCTTTGAGCTGATTCACTGGCCATCCCAAGGTGGTAACAATTCTTTTCAGCTACAGACACCTCCCAGTAATGTCTGCCAGATGAGAAGCCTGTTTTGCCCAGAACAGCAAGAACCACATCATACCGGCCTGGATTGTCCTGAACGTCCTGCAATTGCTCGCTAGTGGACATCTCAGTATTATCCTCAGATAGCACTACTCTTGGATTTGCAGTGTTTGGGTCAAAGGTCATCTTTGCTGTAAATCAAGAAATATATTAGATGGTATGTGTTGTAGCATCACATTTTGAGAAGAAATGAACATGAAAAAGCTTAAAGCAGCACTCTACTATAGTATGTGTAGTAAAGCATATTTTTGGGCCTTGGATGCTGCCACTTGGTCAAGCTACATTAGGTCCTACATCTCCCATAATGCAGCTTGACTTTGGAAAACTGACCTGACAAAGCTCTGCCAGAGCAACAGAAGATATACAACTATTTTTTTTAACATGCTGAGTACTAGTAAACTAAAGCTTTATACAATACCCAACAAGTCTGTTGTGTACAGTGTGTTTGTATGTGTGGGGCCGTATATTTTTATTATGAAATTTATGCAGGATAAAAATTATGTAGGATTTAAGTAGGATTTTGCTCAGCTTCTGAGAAGTTAAATAAACTGTGTGTGAGTCATATGTGTGCCAGACTCACAGGGGTAGATCTTCTTTTCTTCTTCATCATTTAGTTGGCCTTGAAGGTCTGAAGAGAGAAAAAACAGCACAGTTTTTTTTTGTGTGTCTATGTATATGTGTGTGATAGCTTAAGTGGTGGCGTGTGAACAGAAAAGAAATACTGTACCTTGTAAAGAGGCCTCAAGTCTTTCTTTCTCATTTTGCAGGTCTAGCAATGAGAAAAGTAGAGACAGTGAGAATGATCTGACTCAAATATACAGGATTTACTGGGTAATTTTACCATTACATTCCCTCTAATATAGACTACTGTATGCTATTTATTTGTCTATGGACGGAGAGGTGAACTCACTGTTGTAGTCATCCTGCAGGTTGTTATTCTCCCTGTTCTTCTCCTCTAACTCCTGCTGCAGCTGTTTAAGGTCGGCATCCTTCTCATGTAGCTGCTGCTGCAGGCGATCCGCATCCTCCAGGCTTTGTTGCAGTTGTGTCTGTAAATCTGTTTGATAAAATATCAGTTCAAAAAACTACATTGGATGACTCACTAGATCTCAAAGACAGCTACAGTAAATGTAACGAGCAATAATGATATTAAGGAACTCACCATCACACTGGGTGCTGGCATCGCTGCAGCACATTTTTAGTTCCTGGACCTCTTGCTTTAAGTCTGGTGGATGAAAGATATACATGTATTAAACACCAAAAATCAAGAGAAGTTTTAACAAGCTTTAACGAACTAATTAAATGCTTCTAAAAATATATCTGCTAAGCTAATCAGCTTCCGGCTGTAGTTTTACAGTATCTAGCATCTTACTCATAGGTTCATTTTCTCAAATGCTTAACTATCCCTCTAAGACTTTGCAACATACCGGCATTGGTGTTTTCAAGTTTTCTGTTCTGTGTCTGTTGTTTTTCTACCTCTTGTTCCAGTTCTATGAGAAAAGACAAAAACATCCACAACTGCATGAAAAAAACAAATAGACTTTGTTTTAAAAAAAATTACATAAAACGAAGGAAGGTTTTAGAATGTTATTTAACCAAACAGAGACTTGATTTATTTGCTGCATGATAGTCTGAGGAATATTTATAAGGTCAATTCTACCATGCACAGTAAGAAATAAGTAAGAAATACTGTGTTGGATGACAGCAGAGACATATTGTAGGAAAGTTAACAGACTGACAAACCATTAATGGTTTGTTTGTTGACTCTGGATGCCAGTTTCTGAGCCTTTTTCAGCTGTGTCCTCAGATCAGCGATCTCCATTACTAGAAAAGAGACAGATACAGCTGCAGTGTCACACCGTGCTTAAGAGAATCAAACAACATGAGATGAAACATTCGCAAATAAGAACGTCATACTAAATTGAAAATTCTTTGAATCTGCTGTCTTGAGTTGAAGTTCACTGTCTTGCAGTTGCCTCTTTGACAAATCCAGTCTCTTTCGAAGCTCTGAAAAAGATTTAATGATAGATCAAACAAAACAAATCATAAAATCAAAATCTGTGCATATATAACCTCATGTCATGTTACAACAGAACTGTCACATTTTGTTCTTTACCTTCAAGGTTCTCAGCATTTGCTTCTTTGAGGTCTGAAATCTCATCTTCCAGTGGTTTGAGTTTCTTGTGAAGGTTCATAATCTGAGCCGCTGAAAAAAAAACAAAAATAAAAACAAAGACAAAGCGAGCTGCTTTTAGTTTTCTGGCGCACCTTACTAATTCTGATTTTCACTTTTTGTGACCAAATTGGGGCATAACACTTACACAAGTTAGCAATCCTCACGTCACTTGAGTCCAGCAGCAGTGTCTTTTCTTTAATCATATTTCTGACATCCTCCAGTTCATTTTCCAGCTCTTTAAGAAAGACAGAATGAATGTTTTGTCTCCTTAAGATGTTTGAAAAAAGCATTCAGTATAAATTTGACTTGCATGTGCTGCTTCCCACCTTTAATTTTCTCCAAGTCTGCTTTATTCTGACTCTCTTCCTGCTTCTTTAGTCTTGCTATCTCATCTTGTTGAGCCAAGACTTGAAACACTACAGAAAACAGATTGGATGAGATCATTTCAGTTCAACAATGATGCAACAATGACACATCACCATCATTTTGAATATGACTCACTCAGTTTAGTATTTTCATTGTTTTCATCTTGAATTCCATCAATCAAATAGTCCAAATGGTCTTTTAGTGCTGAGGACAAGAGACAAAGAACATCATTATATATGAGAGCACAACTCTTGTTTTTGTGGTTCATAATCAAAACTGATACTGATCTAATATGTGTAGTTGAAATACTAAAGATATATTTCCCTCACTCACCTTTTATCTTGTTGTAATCTGTTTCATTTACTGCCACTCTGGCCAGTTTCTCAATCTCTGTTTGTATTGCAATGATCTGTAGAACTAAAGGAAGGGTGAAACATTGATAATTGTATTCTAGCATGTGTAAATTCCCATTTTGACTGTACATATTGTTTGGTGATAATCTTTCAGCAGGATTTAATCGTGTTCTACTTACGTCTTTGAGGTTGAGCACTTCTTTCTTTCAGCTCCTCTGTTTTTCTGGCCAGCTCTTCAGTCTTCTCATCTAAAATTTTTTGAAGTTCTAAAGAAAAACAAAACCAATTTGTTACTTGCCTTTTGTTGTTCATGCCTCATTTGAAATAACAAATAACATCACTGTGTTGATGTTTTTCTGTCAAGTAGCTGCACAGCAGCCACTTTTTAAATTTTTTTAATTAATTCACCATTGCAATATTATATGTGACTACTGGAATGCTCACTTTAAACATGGAAACTAAATATCTCATACATGGTGTACCTTATCAAACAAACAAACGCACACACACACACACACACACACACACACTCTGACCTTTTATCTTGGTTTCAGATTCAGTGTTCTGAAGTTGTTTTTTTAGCTCCTCTACTTGCAGAGTTAGAGTAGAAACTTGAAGAGCTGAAAGAACCAGATTTAAAAGCTGTTGAACTACACTGACAAAACTTTATTTGCATATTATGATTCAGCTCTCACCACTTTTGGAAAAAAAACCCTCACCAAGTGAAGTAACAGTGTCAGATTTGGACTGCAGTTCCTTCATTTTTGTATCCAGGTCATTCTGCAGATCTACAAGGACACATTTTTAACAACTGTTGATCCCATGAGGGAACAAGATCAAACATTTTAACAACCTCAACATCAAAAACCTTCAGAATTGCCCTCTCACCCCTGTACACTTCTGTCGGTTATCTGGCAATCACAAGAACATGATCAGATCATAACACAACATTTTTAATCACTTTATGCAGATGATATTTTCATATATGTGAGAAAAACCCTCCAAATTTAATTTTGGTAAAAGAGGAACTATTAGCTGGCAAGAAATAGGGCCGAATATCTTTATTATTTTTTTGAATTAGTAAACAGATATCAAGTATCAAAAGTTTGTTCTCAATACTGATGAAATACCATTTTCTAAATAATACTTAATGTTCTCTATTGTATATACAGTATATATCAAATAATATATGAATCCTATATAAATTTACACTTTTTCAAATTTATATCATCAAGTCAATTTTACCCAGGATTATTGATATCAGTTATTTAATGATTCCTCTAGCTCCCCCTGTAAGCAACCCGTGGTGCTTCAGTTTTTATTAGAGTGTGAGTAAAAAGCCATCTATTAAGTCTGGATAGTCTTCTTGAGGGGTGGATGCACAAAATTGTGAGTAATATTCTCTGTGTCTGTCCTTTTATTATTTAACTGGATTTAGCTCTTATTGTGGGAAAATATTCATACCAGTAACATATTATGTAATCTCTGTGTGGTACAGCATCCAATCACCATTTGAAAAATGAAAAACTTTGTTAATACTCTCCTATGTTTTACTAGCAGTTACATTAAAACAAGCAATGTACCTGTTAATTTCTGGAGTTAAAGGAGTTAGTCAGAGAGTTGACACTCACCTTTAAGTCTCTGCTCAAAATTGGAACACTGTGCCTCCGTCTGGTTCAGCTGATTCTGCAGAGCTAGCACAAAAACACATTCACATTTATTAAAAGTCTTTTCATTTCTTCTGTTGAAAAGCTACATATGCTAGTACAGAATTTACCCCTGATCTCAGCCTGATCACGAGTGTGCTCCTCCACTTTTTCCTTCAGTTGTTCTCTCAGCTCTAGAAAGAGCAAGAAATGGTTTAGCTTAGAAAGAGCTACAGTTACAAATTAATTTAATAATGTCAAAGGGAAGTGGGAGCTTACTGGAAATTGTAGTAGAAGTTGCATGACTCTCATTGCGTTTTTCGTTTTCTAGGTTCCTGAGCTGGTTGTGCAAATTGGTGACTGTAAGAACTGAGAAACACAGAAATTATCTATTGTGCAGAAAATATCTGAGGCTAATTCTCAGAAATGTATGTAGACGTGTCTCCTTTTTACTTACTTAACTTGGCATTTTTCTGATTCTTTTCAGCCAGCTCATTGGCATATGTCTGCAGCTCATTCTTCTTGATGGCTAAATCTCTTTTGAGTTCTAAAACAAATTTTAAGAAGTTGAACAACATTTATTAATCGTATTGTATGCATAAGATCAGGATACAATAAAAACAATGAAACAGACAACCTTAGCAATAGGTCATGATAGGGTTCTCTGGGGATTTGTGGAGGTTGCTGGTAAAACTTACGTGCTGCCTGAGCAGTTTGCAACGTCTGGATTTCTGACAACTGTCTTTGCAGCTGCTCCACCTGATTCTGCAGCATCAAGATTTTCAGTGCTGAGGAACATCACACCAGAGAGAGAAAATATATGGTTTAGCTTTACAGATACTGTAATAGGATGCCCAACAAACTCTGCAGGAAAATAAAAAAAAAAACTCTCTCATCAAAGAGATGGAAGAGAGAAAGAACAACTTCATTGTGAGCCTTTCTGCTCACAACTACTTTAAACTCACTAAGTTTTGTGTTTCCATCGCTTTGGTCATCTATTTCAGTGAGAAGGCCATCCACTCTGTCTTGCAAGTCTGGGAGAAGTGGATAAAAATTTTTGTCATTAACTATTTAGTTTCTCAATTTATTTCCATATAATTGGAACAATTGAATTTTGAACAAGCACTACCTTTTATCTGTCTTGTATTGGCCTCATTGGCAGCCTTTTTTTCAAGGTCTTTTATCTCATTTTGCAGCTCAATGACTGTTAAAACTGAAACAAACAAACACACAGTGAGTAGGACTGGCCTAATTGCCTAGGAAAAGTAACATTAAAGGCTACATATTCAGTTATATTATTTATTTCTCAATGATTCTTTTAGAATTTAAACTGGAATCAGATACAGTATGTGAGCTATCTGAAACTGGACTTTCTACTCATTGTGTGAATGAGTTTTTAAATAACTGTGTTCAATAATGTGTTACAATGTTCAATTACATTTAAGGATGATAAAACGGCAAAAAAATATTTATGGTGCTGACAAAATCTGACAGGAAGATGATTTGGCCTTTTAACCCAAATGATCATGGTGTCTTGAATCAATGTGCTTACTTATATTGGGGTTTGGAATCAGTCTCTCTATGTCTGCGGTCTTGGAGTTCAGTTCTTCTTTCTTCTTGTCCACTTGTCTCTGCAGCTCTGTGAGGCGACACAGTGATGACAGTCAGAAGTAGGGGAGGCAGAGAAAATGTTGGCAATGACCACTATTACTCACCTGAGATCTTGTCTGGGTCATCTGTGGTGGAAATCAGATCCCTCAGAGTCCTCAGCTCATCATGCAGGTTTATCACATTCAGAACTGATCCGGTAAAAACAGAGCAAACATAACTACACAGTTTGCAGTCTGAAGCCCACTGAACAGAGGACACCTCTCATGATTCTCACATTTATAAATACTGCACTGCATTAAGGCTAAAATGGCATTGCTACAGATATTCACTCACCGAGGGCTGCTTTGGAGTCTCCAGTACTGTTCAGTTCTGCAATTTTCTGTTCAAATTCAGTCTTGACCTCTGATGGAAACACACATATAAACCGAATCAGGACTGAAAATAAAACCTAATTTATCAGAGCCTTTAGCTGAAGTCATGTTTATAACTTACGCTCATATCTTTCCTCAAGTCCAGAGCATTCTTCTGTTCTTAAATCCAGTTTCCTCTGCAGCTCTGATGTGTGAAGAAGAGAAACCAGGTCATCAGGGCTCGACCTACAGAGGAGTCTTTATTCTGAGAATCCTATGAGGAAAAAAATCTACTCACCTTTAATTTCAGCCTGAGCTTTGGTATATTCTCCGTCTTTGGCTTGAAGCAGAGTCTGAAGAGCTGATTTAAAACAAACCATGGAAAGTTAACCAAGGTTTTTTCACAATAAACCAAACAGTGACGGAGAACCTGACAGAGAGATCATAGCTTACTCTTAATCTCAGCTCGATCACGAGAGTGCTCCTCCCTTTTGATCTTCAGTTGTTCCCTCAGCTCTAGAAAAGTTAAATTTGCTTCACATCATCAAACAGCAAATACTTACGAAGCGAAATTATTCATCTTAGAAGATATTAAGATAGAAAAAAATTAGATGCTTGCCTTTAATTGTTAAAGATGATGTTGCTTCATTACTATGTCGCTCATTTTCTAGGTTTCTCAGCTGGTTTTGCAGATCAGTGATTGTCAGAACTAAGAAACAAAAATTGTGTTTTCAAACAAAATATATTTCAGAAAACTTTTATTAATGAATGTAGACACATTCCTTTTTTACTTACTCAGCCTGGCATTTGTCTGATTCTTCTCTCTCACCTCGCTGACAAGTTTTTGCAGCTCGTTCTCCTTGGTTGTGAGATCATTTCTGAGCTCTGAGACAAATTAGAAAGCTGCAGCTGACATCATCGCATCATACGATAACTTTTTTACTTCCTCTACCTAACTTCATTCTGAGCGTTTTTTTTTTAAAACAATGGTTTAGAGTAACCAGCCATAAACCCTTTGTTTCTATATGTCGCTGATGTTGTAGAGATCAGTGGACTTGTAAAGAATTATTACAGATACTTACGGGTTACAGTCGCCTGTGGTAACATCTGAAGGTCTGACAGCTGTCTCTGCAACTGTTCCACCTGACTCTGCAGGCTTAGGATTTTCAGCACTGAGGCAGAGAGAGAGCACAGAGAGGGCAACTGTGTAGTTCACAACAAATTACACTGCAACAAGACACTTCATAATTATTTAACACTCACCCAATTTTGTGTTGTCTGTGTCATCTATTTCAGTGAGGAGGCCATCCAGTCTATTCTGCAACTCTAGAAAAAGTTATCAAATTTTTTTTGTATATTACATTTAGACAATAGTGGTTAAGTTTCATAATTAGGATTCCTCTAAATTGGAGCATTAGCATTGTAAGAATAAGACTAACCTTTTACAGTGTTTCTGTTGGTCTCATTGGTAGCCTTTTTCTCGAGGTCCCGTATCTCATTCTGCAGCTCAATAACTGTTAAAACTGAAATAAACATGAAACGAGTTTGACAGAGTCTTCTAAAAGCAGCTTCTGACTACTTCTTTCTGTTTTTTACACTCTTTGGAATAGTAATTGATCACACAGTTGATTACCTGAAACTGCTTGTAAATAAATTTAAAGTCATGTATAAAAGCCACTGTAATGTCAACAAAACTTGATAAGGAAAATTTAAAATGAACACAAAAATGGTCAAAGGAGGCCGAAAAGAAAAGGCACAACCAACTAATGAATTAAAGATCCTCTGATATGATGATGTTTTGTTCCACAAACATAATTATATCTTATCCAGCAATTCTTGGCCAAATAAGCACACATTTCAACATGATCAAACTCTAGACAAGGGGTTTCTGAACTTTTCCATGCCAAGGCCCCTTAAATGATGTTGGAAGATCTATTTTTTCCTTAAAAAACCCATTGACAATACTACAGCAAATGTTTAAAAATCAGAACGTGGCAGTTAGCCCATACTTTATGATGCCTCAAACTTTTTAAAACAGTGTCCAATTTTGTGACTTCGTACTAGCTAGCTAGATGCTACAGTGTAAGCAGACTAGCTAGCTAAATTTCAGGAGCAGAGCACTTTTGTGGCAGGTGCCGACAAATCAACACTGAGGTTTATTTTTATTTGTTTAAGTCTGTTTTTATTGTTAGTGTGTGCAGTGACATGAAATAAACATTAAAATACCTCTAAAAAACAGTGGTTAGCTGCAGTTGAATGTTAAGACACTTTTAAAATCTTAACTTTTCATTCCTGCATTTACTCAGTTGCTTAGAACGAGAACAGTGAGTAAGGTAAACACAGTTTATCAAACCAGTGCACTCACTTATTTTTGGGTTTGCGATCAGTCTCTCTAAGTCTGCAGTCTTGGAGTTCAGTTCTTCTTGCTTCTCCTCCAGTTGCAACTGCAGCTCTTTTAGCAGACAGAAAAAAGGATAAATTAGGAAAGCAAAGCAAATTCTTCAAAAATCTTTTCTGACCTTGTTAAAAAATGTTGATTATTTCAACCAGGTTAAAAAATCAAGTGAAGTGTAGATATTTTTTAATGCCAGAGGAAACATTCTATTCAGACACATTCACATTTGCAGTGTCAAATACCACCGTAACCACTGTTACTCACTTGAGATCTTGTCTTGATCATCTGTGGTGGAGATCAGTTCCCTCAGAGTCCTCAGCTCATCATGCAGGTTCATCACATTCAGAACTGATCCAGTCAAAATAGAGCAGACATAACGTTTTTTCACCTCTCATTAGGTGGTCGGAGACATTTCAGCCATATGTATGTACTGTACTGCATTAAGGCTAACGTGGCATTGCTACAGATGTTCACTCACCGAGGGCTGCTTTGGAGTCTCCGAGACGGTTCAGTTCTGCAATCTTCTGTTCAAATTCAGTCTTAACCTCTAATAGAAACACATACACAAATCAAATCTTAACTGAAAATAAAATTTCAATCATCAGAGCCTTCAGCTGAGGTCGTGTTATAACTTACGCTCATGTCTTTCCTCGAGTCCAGAGTATTTTTGCAGTTTCCTCTGCAGCTCTGTAATAGAAAAAAGAAGCCAGGTCATCCAAAGCTGAGCTGAAATTGTGCTTTAAAAGGTTCAGAGCAGTTTTATCAATGAAAGTAAAGCAGACTCACCTTTTATTTCAGCCTGAGCCTTGGCATATTCCCTTTCTCTGGCTTCAAGCAGAGCCTGAAGAGCTGATTGAATGAGATGTAAGAGACTTGGTGAAGAAATACGTACAGCATTTATTTTCTTCAAGTTATCAGCTGTATTGAAGCCTTACATCAACAACAGAAGTAGTGGAGGAAGACTTACTGGTGGTGGATGTTGGTGTTGTCAGGTCTTTCTCATTTACCTGCAGTTCTCTCATGTCTTGCATGACACTGATAATTTTTGTAACTGGTCAAAGTAAAAGAAAAGAATTAAATGATTGTTTTTTTTGTTTTTTGGGGTTTTTTTTAACATAACGAAAATAAAAATAAAGACGGCTATCCAAGATTTGATAAAAAATACACTTTCAGTTTTAAATTTTTAATTTATTCATTTGTTTTAAGTTAAAATTATAATGCAGAAATGAACCCGGAGAGGGCGGAGATCAGTCTGCCTCTTTCATAGTCATACTTACTCAGTTGTGCTTGGGCATAATCTGCTTCCTCCAATTGTTTCTGTAAGTTTTCTTGCTTTTTCTTCTCCTCCTCCAATATAACTCTTATCTCTAAGATTAAAAAAAACAATTTTTTAAGACTATTTATGACTTATGTGTTCCATCATTCCACAGTCTCACATTAGATGAGCACAAGGTGACTTAGGTGACTTTCAACTAAATAAATTTAAGCAAAATGAGCTTAAAAGAAATGTAGGATCATTCACCTCTAATTTGGGAATCAGCTGTCCTTTTTGCACTTAACATGAGATTTCTGAATTCGTCCACTTCTTTCTGCAGCTCAAAAATTTCCAAGGCTGGAGACAAAACATAGGATTTTAAACTAATGCTTTACTAAAAACAACAACAAAAAATGCATTTTTTTCAAGTTGCACACTTACTCAGTTCGGAATTGTTCTCATCCCGAGACAACTGTAAAATCTTCCTTTTAAGGAGTTCAATTTTTTGTCTCCATTTTCTCTGGTAATCTGAAAAAGAAACCAAAATGAATGATTGGTTGCATAAAGAATAACACACTCAAGTAAAGGCAGGAACAACAATACTATGAGATCTCAAGACACAAAGTATAGGGACTCACCTGCAGCACTAGTTCTTGATTCTTCAATGCGGACACTGATGAGCCTCTGAATCATTGCAATTTTACTCTGCACAGAAATCAGCTCCAGCACTGGAGGACAAACAGAATATGTGGCAGGAAATGTTCAGCCTCAAACCTTTAACATTGTTAATCATGATGAAATTATTGACAGATATAGAGAAAAGTACTGACTCGCAGAGGATGAGTCTCTGTTGCCTCGCAGCTGACTGATCTTTAAGTTCAGTTGGCGTTCTAGAGCTGAACAGAAAACAAATCATAAACACAGACATATTAATTCTGAAAGATGGACCTTGCCCAACCAAACTAAACCTTAAGAAGACAAAGTGAAATGATGCAAAGCCAGATGATGTAACTTATGTAGCCAGCTGCAGCTGCAACAAAAAAAACAACAAAAAAAATATTTTATAAGATCAGCTGCTGTTTAAGTATTAATTTTGTTAAAGTATACTGACATTAGCTACATAAACTACTGCTCATACTGTAGGAGAAAGGCCCCCTGAGTGTGTTTAATTGAGCAATTATAATTTTAATTTAAAAATTAAACTTTTTATTTGTAAAAGGTAGAGGAAGCACCTGTTTGGAATATTCTATATGTAGTAAACAGGTTCATTGGTAGCAGCTGATCAAGACAGGGTATAAAAAGGACATCACTGAAAGGCTCAGTCATTCATTAGCAAAGGTGGAACTAAGTTCACCACTTTGTGAGACACATGACTGTAGAAGGGATATTACTACATGGACTGGGAACACATTAAAAAAGCTCTGTCAGTAAACAGTCACTTTGTTTATGACTGCATTCATTTTTTAGTTATGCTTACATACATTCATGTTTTCTACAGGAAACCAAGATTTTCTAAAAATGGTGTTGTAGCTTAACATGTAAGTATTTCAGTTAGAAGAGCAGAATTTTACCAAGAATTTGCTGGTCCGGTTGAAGACTAGTGTCTCCTCTTCTTGCCTTTGCCTCTTCCAAATCCCAGATCTGATTTTGCAGTGAGATGATCTGAAGAACTGAGGACACACAAAAATGTCAAGTAAGAACCATTAACTGCTTTGTATAGATTAATAACAAAGTTTAAACAAATCATAATTAATCAGCATCTTCAACAGAAACTTTAGAGAGACTTTATGACTGCTAACAGCTGTTCCACAAATGTCGTGTAAACAAAAAAGCTCCTACTCAGTGATGAGTATATGTGGCTCCCTTCAATCTTCTGCATCTTTAAATTCAGTTCAGCTGTTTTCTCCTGTAGCTCTCTCTGCAGCGCTGTGAGAAACAATTTCACATATGAGTCTTTTAATTCGAAGATATATAAAGCTGATGCTCCCAACAGAATTAGAATTTAGCAGAGGAAAACATCCAACAGTTGTAGCCATGTTCAAATAATTAAAGATGAATAAAAATATTAGTTTATTGTATCTACAAATGTAGAGCAGGAAAGACACACTCACCTCTGATATCATCAGTAGGTTTAGTAGAATTAGCAGCATGTTTGACCTTCCTCTGTAGTGCATTCACCTCCCGAGCGAGTGTAATGGTTTTCAGAACTAGACAAAAACATTTACATGAGATCAAACCCAATTTCTGCTCAAGTATAGAATAAAAAATCCACAGAAATTGCCTTCCAGAGTAATAAATTAAATATTTGACATTTAACAGGAAGTTAGGTGAACTTACTCAGAAAGTTATCACTATCAAAAGTCTCCAGAAGATGCTTCATTTTGTTTTGTAACTGGATTTGATAAGCTGCCAAGTAATAGAAGATACAGTTAAACACTGGATTATATTGTCCCAAACGTATCTCCTAGACATGCGCCATATACTGTTTGTACAGAGTGATTTACAATCAAAAGCTTACAGCCTGTGATTGCTGAGGCTGCCGAACTGCATGTGGCAAGCTGTACTTTCAGCAGTCTGACTTCCCTCCTCAGCCCAAAGGTTTCATTATCTGTGAGAAAGAGTTCATGTTACATCAGAGCAAAAGTCCTAAATAGTGAAAGATTTCAGATTCTAGCAGGATGAATACTCACCTAGTTTGCTGTTCAGAAGAACTGTCCGCTCAAGCTGCTCTTTAAGCAGTTTCAGCTGCTCCTCCATACCTGACAATGCATGTAAGTTATATCAGATGTTAAATATTGAACAGATTATGTCACAATGTGTTTATATAGTATTGTAGTCTCTGCCTAAACCATTGTGAGCATTTACATTGAGACTTTTTACTCTAACCAATATTCTGTCAAAAATACTGATGTTAAACCAATGACAAAGAAAAGCTATTCTTTATTTTTATAATCATATCACTAGAATTGGTAATTGATCATTGGGGCTTAGTGTATTCCACCTTCTATTATTTGTTCACAGCAAGAAGTATAAAGAGCCACTTACCAATACAAGTTTTGACAGTGATTGACTGTAGGGAAAATATATTGAATTTGTTGAAATAAATACAAAAGGCAGACTGAATCTTAAATATTTTAATGGGATAAAAGGTTAATGTTGGTGGCAAAACAGTAACAACAAACCACAGGATATATATATATATACAGTATATAAAAAACATATTTGTCACATACCGTTACATTTACATTCTTGGGATCGATTCCGTCTGGTAGAATTATCTAAAGTCAAAAGGGTAGAAGACAGAGAACATTTCAGGACTTTCTAATGTGTTTATCTAAGCCAATAAGTCACACTTTGAAGAACTCACTGGGAGCCGAGAAAGGATGTCGTCCACATCTGACTTTGTCAGGCCAACTGAAGTTTTGACTGAGAAAACAGACAAAATTCATGATTAACAATCGATTGAATGTAACTGGAAGAGTAAAACAATCTTGCATTTTAGTTTTGCACTACTTGCACTACTACGGGAATGCAGAATTAATGGATTGCTCTTCATTACCATGTCTGTTGTCAGAGGCTTGAAAGACACAGGAGAGGAGGGGAATCCAAATGAGGTACGAACTCACAGCCATTGCACCATTAGCCTTGTGTGTCAAACCTTTACTTGTCTATCAGCAGTCCAAATGTTTTTATTCACCACTGAATGACTGATGTCTGGGGGCGGTGTTGGCTTCTCAAAAAAGGAGGAGCAAACCAATAACAACATTTACAAAGAGCTGACAGCAAGTAAAATCTGACTATCTTTACAACTATTTAGTTTTTATATACTTAAACAAAAAGTTTAAGAAAATTAAAGGCCAATGCTGTTCTAAATTGTAATAATTCTAAGAAGAAGAAAAAGCAGAAGAAGAAAACTTACTTGGATAGCACCTTTCAGAGCATAGTTTGAGTTCTTAAAAAACAGAGCACTTGTAAAAGACAAACAAGAACATGATAAACTACAAGTAATATAACAAAGAGAGTAAAACTAATACATCACAAAGCCAAACAAACTGAAAAGCAATATTAAAAAGGCAAATACAGTATGATTTCAAGTTTATTATTTATAGTATTGCAAGCATTTTGATTTGTCTGCAGCAAATATTGTGTTAACAATTAGAGAAATCAATCCATGTCAGAGTGCCAGTGGGACAAAATTCTGAAATCATGAACAAACATTACTAGGCATTATAGGTAGTCTGTCTACCTATAATTCCTCTGAGTTCACATCAGTCCAGACAATTATCTCTCGATGACAGGTGAAAAATAAATTTGAGAAATTTAAGACAATGACTTCAGAAGATGAAATCATAAATACTAGATGGAAAAAAATAAGATTAAATTGGAGTTTAAGTCGATACAAATTCTTGTTGGACTGCAAATACTGTGGTAAATAATTTCAATGAACTCCCACTTGTCTGAAAATGTAGCATAATGTAAATTAAATCTGAGTGAGGAGTTTATTGAACTCAAATTTTTTGTGACATATTCTGAAGTTATAATGGTATATTCTGCAAGGCACATGATGACTGAACACATCTATTTACACTGAGTTAATGATCGAAATGTTTCACAAGACTTTTTTATAAAGGCCCATATGTGGGTGAATAATAATTACCTAAAAAATTTCTTCTTGTGTTCCTCTATCAGTATAGTAATCTTTATATTGTACCGTACATTGAATATGCAACCACAACATGTTGTTTCCCTGACCTGTGTTACCTGTTGCTGTCCATGGTAAACTTTCTAATAAAGGATAGTAGATTTTACTTTGCAGACTCAAAATTTTGACAAACAGTATCTTTTTTTATTTCAAACACCATATTCTGCTGTTCCTTTAAAAAGCAAGAGAAAAATAGAATAAAAGTCTTTGTACAAGCTAATATTTGCATGCCCTGAAAGATCTGTAGGTCAGTATTTGCTTTGTTTGGCTTGGAAAGTGATTTTGGCCTCCTCCCATGCATTTCCCGTAGAGTTTTTTGTGTTGACATAATTACCTAACTGTTTGCGTTTATGCGCTTCTTTTTTTTAATTGAATGCCATTAACCTTAAGTTGCTGGATTATACCAATTAGAACATTTTGAATGCAAAAAAAATGAAACTGTAATGTGTATCCTCCAACAAAAATCTCAAGGATTTTGAATGACAAAGGCTGTAGACTGGCTGAGCAGATTGAAGACTAAAAGCATATCTCTGAATCAGTGCTAAAAGTTCACCACCAGTGAATGTGCAACTATCCAATGTCACAATGTTAGTCATTTCCTGTAAAATTATTGCGAAATCTGAGTGTCAACAAATCCAATCTGTCCAAAATGCAAATTTGCCAAAAAAACAAAAACTAAAAAAACAAAAACTAGAGTATGATTTAAAGAGCCACCTCATCAACTCATGTTGAGTTTTTTGTGGTACACTTTTTGGCAATTTTCTGAACATTTTCTAAATTACATTTAGTTTGATGAAAAATTGCCATGCAACAAATCTCATGTGTTTCCAGTAGCAATGTCCAATTTACAGTTTTAGTGGGAACTTTTGGCAGATAAGGTTTTCATTTGTACTCTAAAAACTGAGATGTTCCTTCTGAGGAGTTTTTTTTTTAAACTTGAGCAGGTAAAACCAAATCCATCTGAAAAGCTCTATAAGCATGTTTTTTGTTTGTTTTTTTAAAATCTTTTCAGGGTTCTTTGCCTTTATTTCAACAAGACAGCTGAAGATGAAACAAGAAATGGAGGGCCTTTAAGTGAAGGTGAACCCAGGGCTGCTGCGATGAGGATGCATAGTCTCCATAGATAGGATGTCTGCTGTGCCAATTAAGTTATACTGTGCCCTTTTATACTGTTATGTTACTAGTGAGAAAATATGTCGTTAAATCATGTGTGTGTATTATCCAACAATGAAGTCAAACTATAATTTTTCTTCAATTACAAAATTTTCCCAAGTTCAGATGGCAGTAAATTTCAGAAAGTGAGTAGGGAAAAATTAACTGAACTTTTTCCTTAAATTATGCAATAATTATAATAATTAAACATAACAACAACAACAACAACAACAACAACAATAATAATAATAATAATAATAACAATAATAATTTTGATTTTTGGCCATCTGACTCAGCTTTTTAGTACTGTGGAAGTTACTTAACACAACACTTGGAAAAATGGATGTATGATTGATCAAGAACAGTCAGGAGAGGTGTGTCTCGCATGTTTCAGTATACTTTCCACCCACGATGAAATTGAACTGCAAGCAAAACTTTTTGACATGCAGTCAAAATGTCTGATTCCCAAATAAAACCTTTGGGTTTGCAAACAAAGGTTTTGGATTTGGAGACAAAATTGTTGATTCACACTATCACAGTTTAAACAAATTTATTTTACATTCACTCAAGCCTTGTTGCAGTGTCACTCATTTTGCTCTTAAATCTAATTTTTATTTGCAGTGGGGACAGTTTTGGTCTCAAACATGTTGTTGTTGTTATTGATATTACCAATATATAAAATTGCTAATACAAAAACAATAAGGAGCAGTATACAAATTATGCTTGGAAAACAGTTCATATTTCTTTTATTTGAGGATTCTATTAATTTAGAAGAAAGAAACCATCCCCATCAAGAAGCCATATGTTTTAGATATTTACATATGTTCAGTCACTTCTACCAGGAATAATGATATGGGAAAATTAGCAAAACATATTGTAGGACAAAGGAAAATTGTAGGTTATAACTGAATCAACACCACTATAGTTGCAAGGAGAGTGCACATTCCATTAAATCACACCAGGTTCTGAATTATGGAATTATTAAACGTATTAATATCTGCACCATATTCAACAGTGAAATGACCACATGTGCAGCACGAAATACTTTGTTATTAAAGTTTAAACTACAAACAGTGCAGAATTTTCGAAACAGGTCAGGAAAAACAGTTACAATGCATTGGTTCTATTGAGGTTCCTGCTGTGCACAAATTGATTTTCAAATACACAGGACAAGATTGAGTCATGCAAGTCCAGAGCACCGTATCTAGTTTGTCATTGAATCAAATGTATGAGCATCTATGTCGCACATGTTTGTCAGCTTATCAAAGGAGAAAATGGGAACAACGTAAGCTAAACTAAACCAAAGAAGGTCTTCATCATCAAATACGGAAGAATATATGTATGTCTTCAGATAACTTTTAAAGCCGCTGAACAGTCGTGACATACACAAAAAAGAGAGAATATTTTATATGTTATAAACATAGAAATTTTTCTATATACATTTATGTGTGTGTGTGTGTGTGTGTGTGTTTTTTTTTGGGGGGGGGGGTGCTTCCTTTGACCATTACGATCATCAGTACAGTTCGTACTCCAGGGCTTTATGTATTCTCGGATTCTCGGGAAGATTACAGCGCCATCATGTGTGAAATGTCGTAAATGAAACCAAAGACAGACTACAGCCTCCGACTTTGACCAGCAAGATGGTTTCCTGATTCTAGTCTGTGTAACTTTTTTTTATTTATTTATTT
>JAPZDY010000004.1:4771744-4786592 GCA_029783645.1 Ctenochaetus hawaiiensis | reverse complement strand
AAAACAAATCAAAACAACAAATGAACAACATAATACTAATCAAAACAACACTCACATAGTTTAATAATAAATAACTATCAATAAAATGGACCCATTATTGGTCCTTTAAGATACTGCACGCTCGAAATGTCACTGTCAGTTCACTATGATATAGAAAATAACAAAATTTTGACTATCTGACGCTCACGTTACATCAGTATTCAAACGAAGGAGGAAGTTAGTGTGTGTGAATCCTCACCGTCACCGCCACTCTCTGCTACGTTTATCATTCTCTCGCGATATTACGTTGGATCTGGCCTCGATAGCCACATAGCCTCTGTACACATAATAGCTGGAGGCACGAAACAGCATGATATCATAACAGTCTCATAAATCAACTGTGACGTTTGTAATGATACCTATCCTTGTCTGTTTCCTCCGAAGAAGTAGTTTTGGAACTTGGCAAACCAGCTGCGGCGCTTTTTGAGGAAGAAGGTATCGATCTTTTATTGCAACTAAAATAGACAGCAATAGATTTAAAAGTTAATTTTATAATCTACTCTAAATAACAGCATCATTTCCTCCCTGATAAACTTCAGGAATACTTTCATCAAATCGCTTAAACAAGTCCTTGGTTTCTCCAAAATGTTTGAGTGAATGTTTCTCGTTATTAATTTTTTTTAATAACGTGACTCTTGTAATACAAATAGCAAAATCCTTGGTCAAACGCAAACCTTGCGTAAGTTTGTTTGTATTTCGAAAAAGAGCTTGTTATATAAGATTTTTTACTTGAGTAATGAGAGAAACTGATCAGATGTTTCTGACAGTATCAATACGTCGCCGTTGTCGATAGCAACCGTTATTGTGTGGTATTATTTTCTGTATTTCTTTCTCTCTTAACTTGGTAGTCACCCTGCTGTGCCACTTTAGAGTCTAAATATCCTTTTGTGAATGTGAAATGTAATTTTACATTACGGTATCACTTATCGATAAGGCCTGATATCACTCAGTCATTACATTACCTTCAGTGTCAGCTGTACACGCCTAATGTTGAATAACAGTGACTGAACCTATTGCAGTTATGTAAAGCAAGAAAAAAATGAACTTAAAGTGGACTTTGGACAGTGGGTGGAGATTGTTCATATTTCCCAGTTGACCTCAGATCCTACTTTGTCTACAGTAACCTCTTTTCAACCTATGTACCTTTAGTCATTGAAGAGTATTTTAGCTTACTGTTATTTGTATGTGGTGTTGTTTTCCCCGGAGAAAATGTCTCTGTCTGGATGGGTGTGTGTAGTAACAGGTGCCTCCAGAGGTATCGGCAGGGGAATAGCTCTTCAGCTGTCTGAGGCTGGAGCCACTGTCTACATCACAGGTCGCAAGGAAAAGACTCTGAAACAAACTGCTACAGAGGTAAAATTTTTAAAACTATTATGTAGAGGGACAAAAACAATTCCCATCAGCCTATCTCTTGCTGATTATTGTGCAATGGCGTGCCTTCTAAGAAAGGCAGTTCCTCCCTCCCGTCATGTTTCCTGCATGATTTGAAATGTATCAATGCGTCTGCTTGTAGTATTGTAAGAGTTACTGCTTCTATGGTTAATAGCCAAGGTTTGTGTTTTTAAACACAGGTTAAGGAGAGAGGTGGAAACTGTGTGCCGGTTATATGTGACTCTACAAAAGACACAGACATTGAGGAGCTGTTTGAGCAGATTAAACGTGAACAGAATGGCAGGCTGGATATCCTGGTTAACAATGCCTATGCAGGAGTACAGGTAGATATACTAAACTTTCATGCAACGCCACTTGTTACATCACATATTTAATTTGGTAGAGTCACAAGGGGTTGATTTGTTATTTCAGGATATCTTCGAAAATACTGACAAAAAGTTTTGGGAAACTGATCCGACCATTTGGGATTCCATTAACAACACGGGCCTCAGGTACTGTTTCTGTGCTTAGTCATTCCTGATGAGTCAGCTGAGTCACTGTTAGCATGCTGTTTAATCATCAACCATGTCTAATTTCGTACATCCAAACATTACCCAACCTGTTTTCTACTTTATTTAGTTTTATTTTAAGGAGGAGTTTTCTCAATCAGTAATAAGTCTTCTAGAATATGTGGCAAAATAAAGCAGTAATGTAAAAGTAATGCAAAACACTACGTGTAATGTTTATTGTAAATTCAAAAAGAGTTCACTTGCACTTTATTTGAGGGGTTTTTAACTTAGTTGACAAAAATATTTTGACCTTATTCTATTTCATTTACTTGACAGGGGCCACTATTTCTTCTCTGTTTATGCATCCCGGTTGATGGTGGCTCAAGGTCGGGGTTTGATAGTCACCATTTCATCTATGGGGGGGCTGCGGTACCTCTTCAATGTAGCATATGGCGTTGGTAAAGCTGCAGTAAGTCTTCCTTTCATTAAGGCAAATGTCATCAAAATAAATTCATTAAACACAATCACATGCACTGTAGAGCTCAGTAGTATCTCCACAACGAATGAGCCTTTTTTTTTTTTTTTTTAATTACTTTGTTTGTTTGTTTAAGTGTGACAGGCTGGCAGCAGACATGGCTGTTGAACTTAAACGTAGGGGAGTGGCATCTGTCAGCCTCTGGCCAGGAGCGGTACAAACAGAGCTGGTGTCTCAGCTCATACTGGAGAGTGATAGACAGGGCATGAACTCTAAGGTCAGACTCCTCCCTAACAGCAAATCCTTAACTACAGAAGAGACATCACTTTTTTTTTTTTTTTGCTAATTCTCTGAATTTTCTTTTCCTCAGTTTAAAGATGTATTTGCCAATGGGGAAACCACAGAACTGAGTGGGAAGTGCATTGTCAACCTGGCAAAAGGTGGGATTATACTGTATATGATGGTATTAACGTCAGTCAGGTTGCTAAATGAACAATGAAATGCAAGCCAGACGGACTTTACATAAGTGAGCACTTGTGTAACTATGTGCACATATTTGGTCTACAAATGCTGTACATCGCTTTCAGAAACTGCCTTTAATGCTGAGAAGTGTTTACTGGTTTAACAGGTTTTTTCAGTCACCAGATTTGATTTGTAAATTAAGCATACTTTGGTTTCTCTCTCTGCTGGAAAGATAAAAATCTGATGTCAATGACTGGGAAAGTACTCATGACCTGTGACTTGGCAAGACGCTACGGGATACAAGATGTTGATGGTAAGTTTCTTTCCTCTTTTCAATGATTCTATTGATTTTTTTAGGTTTGAACTTTTCATCATAGACGTACACATTTTTTCTAATATTTTGTTTATCTGTTCATTTCCAGGACGGAGTGTAACTGATTACACTTCCTTAAAATTCCTCCTGAGTCAGGTCCCATATCTCTCCTGGATGTCGGCTGTTGTCCCTTCATTCCTACGCCTGCCACGCTTTATGCTCAGCCTGGCAACCAGCCGATTCTAAACTTTTATTTCATCAGAACCAGTGGCAAAGTGTGTTCACCACATGGCCCTAATTCTAGCTACACATGTAGCAGTATGTCAGTGGTTTCAGATGAAATCCATGACTGGTAGCTAAATTTGACAACAACATAAACAATTCGGACGGACATTGATATTGTTGAAATTGTTATAGATATACGTCCATGGCAATATACTTGACTACTTAATGAATGCCATTCTATGAAGTCTGAGTTAAAAAAGGGAGACATAGAGGATGCTCTACCATATTTCTGAATTTAACATTAACACTAATTTCAGCTATGGTGAAGTCACAATATGAAAATGAGAGGTATTTTCTGAAGCAGTTTATAAAATCACAATAATCTCCATATTAATATTACACATTTTAGAAAAATACAGATGTTTGATTATTTTGCAGTATTTTCATGTATGGTATATTTCTATTCAGTGTTTATAACCTGCGAAGTAACTACTGGTAAAATAAAGAAATTATTACTTGCTGCTGTTGAGAGTTGTGAAAGGATAGCAACTTTACACTGATGAAAAGATGTGTGGACCTCTGTCAGAAAGATAAAAACATCCTGTCTGTGATACTCTTATTAATTAGCATAAAAATTCATTTTAATTGCCACCTCACACTGAGATATAAATCAGTGAAATACTGCGAATTTTCAGTCACGGAATATCAGCTGATTCAAATTCAGCATATCGCTGGAAGACATCATGGAACACAAACATCCATCTTGTCTGCAGAACAAAGAGAACTCTGACGGGCTGTCCAATGTTTCTTCATAAAACTCTATCAGTACAAGGCCCATAAGCATTGGGATTATTCCTTTTTCATAAATTCACTCAAATGCTCAATTGCTGTGAAAATGTTATGCTTCACTTTGGTTTAAATGCTGTTTGCAGTAAAACACTTCTTGGTTGGCTCAAAAGTAGTTCAACTTAAAAATACTATTCTAAACTATTGAAATCTGTCAATTAAGTAACATGATGTTTCCATGTTAAATGCATAATGTGCCGTTTTTCATGTTGTGAAAATGCCCAACATTTCCCGCTAACTGTAAGTGTTCTAAGTGGTATACATAGAAAATCTGTCCAGGACTCTAAATAGACAACCAAGTAGGTTAATGCATTTACATTTATCTACTTAAAGTTATAAGATTCCCGCTACTTATTGCTTTCATTTGTGACCGTAGGAGTTAGATGAATTTGGGAATTTCAATTTATGAAATGATTTTCCTTGCTGATAGTCACATCAGATGTTCAGATGTTTGTGGGCCTGTTTTTTTTTGGGGGGGGGGGGGCTGAAAATGTTTAGCCTACTGCCACGGATTTATACAGGCGCCTCCTCCCTCCAATCCATGGCCTGCTCTTCCAGACTGGCACACCCACCCCGCCGTCACTGTGGGAGAGTCAGATGGGCCTTCTGGGCTTCCTGGTCTTCGGCTCCGCCTCGCCTCGATCTGGCCGGACAGGGAAAACACTTCTCAGTTAAAGAACAAAAGCAACAACGGATGGACTGAGGGGGACGAAGTAACGGCGACTCATATTCCGACCTGAATCACACAGATTGAGAGATTTGAGCCCTTTACGGCAGGATTTGGCCGACGACTGAACTCCTACGAAAGCCGACAAACTTGGTCGTTTCGCATCTTTGTATCCCGACGGTAATCCGTCGAGGTGCTTGATAAATAAGACAAGGGTCAAATAGACAGACGGTATTGTTTCCCTGGTCTTTCTCTAAACTTCGACCATAAAAAGCGGAGTGGAAGAGGGGGAACGCGGGGTTTCTTTTGTTTTCTTTTTGCGCAAACGGATCACGGGGATAAAGGTCTGTTTTGGCATTTTCGGTAAGTTTATTTTTATGTTTCAGTGAAGCGTGTCTGACGGCGAAGTGCGCCTGTGCAGTGAGAAGCGTTTTAGTTAGTACGCCATAAAGCTATAAGGGGGGAGACACTGGACTGCTATTGCTACTGGCATAGTGAGCAACTTCTAGAGCTTTTTGTTACAGTTAAACAAAGATACTATGTGTAAACTCTTAAAGCGCATTAAAGTAAAACACCTAACACTGGGGAGGCCACCGTATGATCTCATTCCCGTTGGTTCCAATGTGTCACGAATGACTAATACAGTGATTTCATAATTGTTTGCTAATGTTTTTGGTACACTTGAAAATTTTCTGCGTGGCTCAAGCGACCTTAATCGTCGGTCATGGCGTAAATGCGCAACATTTCCCCTGCTGTCTCAAATACAGAATCATCAACCCCAGATGAACATCACAGAGTCACTTTTGATACAATAAGTAGTTTCCAATTAGTAGTTCAAGCACTTGGTTCGTGTAAGTGGATAATGACTGCACTGGGACAAAAGTGTGAAAAATACTGTTCAAGAAGTATATGTGAATTACAATTCTTTGTTTTCAGTGGTGGCTCCCTAACTACTAAACTGACATTTTGGTTGATTGGTTAAAGTGTTTGCCTAACACCTGTTGCTTAACACCAGGGCTGCATTTATGTAGATTGTTTTTCAAAACATTTTTCATGAGGCTCTTTTCAATGTGCCTAGTGTGCCGGGACTTAGACCTGAGTACAACTAATTCAATTCATGTTCTTCCCCAGGCTTCTCTTGTGGTATCTGCCTTTGTGAAGAGGCTACACTTAACTTCCAGGACTGAGAACTTGGGAGTGGAACAAAGCCTGACTGGAAAGGGGTGAGAGAGTAGACTGTGATGGATTTCTCAAAGATCCCCATTCCCTGCACTCCCACCCTTTGCGACCAGTCCCCCAACTCACACAAAACAAAAGTCAGTCAACACTCTTTGGGGGAGGGGATCCCAGTCTGGACATAGTATACGACTAGTTTCATTGGGAGTTCAGAATTAAGTGTGCAGAGTATGGGGGAGGGGAAACAGCTGTCAGATAATTGACTTTGAGAATTAATGAGAACAGAAAGTTTTAAAATCATCATAGCTTTGTTCCCTGGAAGAAACTTTTCCTCGCTTTCAAGTGATCTTATTTGTGAAATGAATAGTTTGGCAGCTCACTCTATTAAAAAATAAGCCACTAAGTCAGTGTTTTTGTTTAATTTTTAGGTGAAAGAGCCAATTTTGCTGTTCCACATGGCAACCTTCAGTGAACGTAATGGCAGAAATGGACTTCTTATAGGCACAAAGGAGTCTTTCGAAGGGAATGTATCAAGGACAGAATGTGAAGAAAAGCTTGAAGTTAAACACTCCTCGAAGGATCTGCACCACTCTGCCAGCTCAGCTGAAAGCAACGCAAGTGGTGTGGCTAGTTTTACCACCAACCACAACTCTGTTGTGTGCCTGCCTCTAGTGTCAGAGGGACTGAAATTAGTATGGACACAGTCAGATCAAACCCGTGAACTTGACACAATCCCAGAGCTGGTTCAAGCCTTTAACTTATTTCCATACCCATCATCCCATGAGGTAAACACCCTGGCTCGGATATGCGCCTTGCCACTCGACAAAGTAAAGGTGTGGTTTATGGTGCAGAGAATTAAATATGGCATCAGCTGGTCTTCAGAGGAGATAGAGGAGACACGGCGAAAGCTGGCAGTGCCTGAGCTCTACGACGACTCCATTGAAACAAATGAGGAAACCAAAATTAAGAGCAAAAGTTATGAGGAATTGGTCGCTGAGGATAAAGATGGCGATATAGTAGAGGGAGCTCTCTCCAGCTTCACCACCCAGAGGAAAAAAACAAAGTGTGAGTCACCAGATTCCTATAAACAAGCCAAACCCACTGCCCCATGTTTTAGTTCCACCCTCCCACCTCCTCAGGATTCATACTTTTACCGCCCACCAGCAGACACACCAGCAAGCACAACAGCTGATGTTTCCCTTGACCTTTCAGAGTCATCTTCACGACAGCACCGTCATGGTCGCTACAAAAAGTCTAAAGCTCAGCTCGCTGCCCTTCGAAAGAGCTTCCTGAGAGAGAACTGGCCTGCAGAGGCAGAGCTAAGACGTTTGCAAGAAGAAACTGGATTGAGTCGTAACGACATTCGAAAATGGTTCAGTGATAGCCGGTACCAGCTTAGGGTTGGTCGAGGAAGTCTGGCAGCAGCTCAGAACTACTCTCCACACACTGCAGTTTCAAGTAAACATGACCAACAAATTCAACCTCTGCAACTTACAACTCAAAAGACTCGACACCTAAATGGAGTGAAAGGCTCAGAGGGAGCCCGTAGCAATGGGATTAGGAATTCACATTTCTTTCAGACCTTTTTGTCAAATAGCTTAGAAGCATTTGGGGAAAGGGTCCTTGACACAGATGGATATGATGTTATGGAAGAGCTTTCTGGTGATGGGGACAGCTTTAAAGAAGAGGAGCAGAGTGAAGAACCTTTGCAACTGACCAAGACCTGCAAAACTGAGCCAGATGTTCCATGGGAACCATCAGAAACATTAAAATCTGCTTCCTACTCTTCCCCGTCTGGCAGCCCACCACTGTCTGCCTCACCCAATAAACCGCTTTCAAAGAACATTGGCACATCAAAGAAGTCAGCTCACTCAGCCAAAGCCAGTCCCACACAGACTCCTTTGCGTGTCTCAGGGGCGTCCTCATCCTCATCCTCATCCCCATCCCCTGCCCTTACTCCTGCTGGGCGACCAAGAAAGACCAAGGAGCAATTGGATGTATTAAAGCAGCATTTCTTGCGCTGTCAGTGGCCCAAGAGTGAAGATTACACTGAACTTGTTAAACTTACAGGTTTACCCCGTGCAGATGTTATTCAGTGGTTTGGGGATACACGGTATGCTGTTAAAAATGGCCAGTTGCGCTGGGTAAAGGGGGTTCGTGACCAGATCTTGGCAGAACTTGGAGCTCAGCAAAGTAGCAGTGGTTTGACAAATGGAAGTAGTACTGGGACATCAACTCGGGGTGAGGTTTCCCGCAAACGAAAATCTCAAGCAAGTACAGATTCCCCTGACATCAAGCCATTGGTAACTTATTACCTATCATCAGGTTCACTACATGAAAAAGACCTTGACTCTCTATGCAAGAAATCTAGGATGAGCTACCAGCAAGTGCGAGATTGGTTTGCAGCTCAGGATGTTGCGGAGAATGACCAAGAACCTGTTGTTACTGATTAAGACACTGGAACTAGACTTTAGATCATTTATAAAAAGTTGGGAGTGTTTTCCTCACATCCTTTGAACCGAAAAGGATAGTTATTACTTTGGTTTGAATTGCTTTAATAAAAGCAGGTTTGTAACGTCCAGTCTTCCCAGTACAAGCCCAAGATGAGGATTTGTTTTTTATATATGATGCATTTCCTGCTTATCCTAATATATTTGGACTTGAATTATTATTATGCTGCCTGTGTTGCTGTAAATAGGACAGTAACTTGTACACTGGTTTGCTTTATGTTTTGAGCTTATTATATTTGTTTAGATATCACTACTACAGATTTTTAGTATGCTATTGTAGCGGTATAATTTAAACTGGTTGTACTTTTGGTACCTGATAATAGAAGATGAAAAAGTCCATGATGATGAATTTGTTGACTGGTCACTGTGTGTTATCATTCCTTTTAACAGCCAATAATTCCTTGTCATGTAAAGCACACTGGGCATGTACTCTTTAAATTGACATCTTGCACTTTTGTTTTAGAGCCTGCTGCCATTATGTTCATTAAATCCAGTTCTTTCACAAATGATGAGTGATGAGATAAGAGAGTCATTCTTGATCAATTAACACTGAAACCCATAATCATGCCTATTGAAAACCCCATTATACATCTCATTGTACAACTGTCTTTAGCACAATTCTGAATCACATTTCTCAATTCTCTTGTAGACTCTCAGCTGTAATACTGGATTTATCATTTGAATATTTTGCTTGTCATTTGCATTTAATTGCACCTTTTTTGAAGCAAAGGCTAATAGTACTGAAAAAAGCAGCAATCATATCAATATGCATATGTAAGAATAGTCAGCTTCTGTTTGGGGTTTCACTCAATGATAAAGTCAGTATTTTTTTACATTTGTTTGATAGGTGTAGGAGGCTTAATGGTTTACAAAATGGACTAAGCAGATAAAAATAAGTGATGGGGTTCCATGTCCTGCCTAAGTAGCACAGGGTTTGAATCTAAAGTAAAGAATACCGTTCTGTGAAATTGGATCATGAATTATAGCACAGACATACATTTAAATCATCAGTTCAGAAAACTTTAATATGCTGTAGTACATCTTAGTTAACTTAAAGTGATGTGGGCTTTAAATGAAGTCAAAGTTTTGTTAATTAGAGATGTCTGGACAGAGTTTAGATGACCAGACTGTTAGTAAAGCAGTATGCATCACTGTGTTTTGTCAAAAGATAAGGATAGTGTCATACTGTTGGATAATGTCCAAAACACTTGGAGTCTTTCTTTTCAGATGTTTTCAATGTATTTTTCCTGTTACTATTTGCGCAATTGTATCACTGGAAACCAGTAAAGGATTTGCCTTTATAACTATGTGTGCAAGCAATGTTTTTGGTGTTCTATAATGATTGCGACTGATTCTGACTAAATAATCTGTTAAAATTGACTTAAAATATATTGCTGCTAAAAATTGTACTGTGAGAAAAAAATGTGATGTTAACTAGTAAAATAATAAAATAGGTTTATTATTAAAACAGGGAACAGGGAATTACATGGTAGAACATCCACATATGCTTAACAAATACAAATTACCCATAAAGAACAGTGAACAAGATATTAAATTATTGCTGCCAGCTATTTCTAGCAAATACAAATTAGTATCTCATACAAAGAAATTAAGGTCCTGATGGTCTCGAATGACTTAAATGTCTCAAGGGACCTTTTCATCAATACCTGGGTGGCTGCACTGACAATCCACACTGGAACTGTAAAACATTAGGAGTCTGGCGCTGAGTTCTGAGAATGACACAAAGGACCTACTTAGCAAATACATGAGAAAATCTTCCAATCAAGAAAATTCAGAATGAGACACAATGTTTGACAACAGGAGCTATTCCAAAGCCATTTCCTACCTCCTACCAGGAGTGCTTAAGGATGAAGGTGTTCCTTTTAAAATAGAAGTAGAACAACTTTGAATAAGGATAGAATGCATTTAATGTTTTTTAAAAATGTAAGTTGATAAAGAATAATGTAATCTGGTTAGCACAGAGGTTAAGCTAAAATTTTGAGTTTGCAACCATACTTACCGTTTACAAGGTTGTGAAGAGAACTGTGGCTAGAAATGGAGGAAGCTGATCCTGGAGTCTGACAAGAGCAGAAAAAGATTTATATGTTTCTTTATTTTAGGTAAAACCAAACAAAATTTCTGCTCTAAAATGCTGTTAAATAAGTTTGTAGTTGAATTATTTGGTACCAATTGGTCCTTTTCCATTAACGTGCAATTCTGATTAAGTTTTAAAAAAATATTTCTTGAACATGGAAACTTCAGTTGGACAAAAGGAAATGTTAATCAAAGGTCCACTTGCTAGCTTCTCTCACAAGTATCATTCATTTCAGAAGATGCTGTCTTCACCCACTGATGAAGACAGTATATCAAGTTATTTATTGTCAAACAGTAGTTATGTTGACAAAAAATATTTGAAAAATACTTATATTTGTTTGACAAGAATAAATTATAAACACAAATACCTACAAAACATCACATATACCCAATATAACTCCTAGACTTACTGTCATGGAATTTAGACTGGGTCCTCTGTCCCTGAACCACCCTTGCAGCTCTGCTGAGCCTAAGTGACTAAGAGCCAGACAACATGTTTGAGCATGAAACATTTTTTTTCTTTTTATAAACTGTACATATCATGATGATGTTGTAAATATATATTGAAATCCACTGAGGCAATACAATGTAATACACACCTCATGGTTCTTGAGCGTGGGGTTACTGGTAAAAGAAAACATGCACATGCCATCAACATTTACCATCAACCCCAAAAACATTAACTAGAACAACTCAATTTCAATCACTGATTTTACCTGGGGAGGTTACAGCCACAGGGAGGGATATCCTTTGGGTACTACAACATACATGGCGTAAAAGTTATTACTCAACCTTTTTATAGACCTTTACACTGAGAGTTTGTGAATAGTTTTGCAGTGTAATTTACCCATCTATTTGAACCTGTCCTGGAGAAACCTGTGGCATAAAGAGAGCGGGCTACATAAGTTATTCAGTTTCTTTCCAGAACACTGGCATTTTTGGCAACATTAACGTTTTCTTTATTAGATTTTTGGAACACTTACTCTCCTCTGAGAAAGTGGCTTTTTCAATTCAGCAGTCTCCCTCTTAAGCTCTGAAAGCTGCTTTTTTAAGTCAGCGTTCTCTTTTTTCAGCTCCGAGAGTTGCCTTGGGATAACAAATGTGGGAAGAATAGCTTGCAATCAATGGTTTTATTTACACTGCCACAATAACTGATATTAAAATCACCTGTAAGCCTGCTCAGTGACCTCCTTTAGACGCCTTTCCAGATCAACAGATTTATGCTTGAAGTGCACTGTGACTCTCTCCATCTGTGTCCGCTGAAAAATAGCAATCTGTGGAAAATCAATATCTCACAATCAATTATTCTATTGGTGAAAATAAACAATATCTAAATCAACTTAAGCTTTTGGTCTGTGGCTCAGGGATCCACAATAATTTTACATCGATTATAAAGTGATGCTTTTAATCATTTCACATCTCATGTCACATCTCTGACTGAAACAATCTCTGGTTGAATGACTCACTGACCAATTATTAATTGACTGACTGCTCTGACATTTAACATCCTAATATAGCAATTAAAAAGGGCAGCAGCAAGGGAGCTGGGTTGAACACTGCACAGAGGAGACAGACCTGTGAAATGTGCTCCAACCGTGACTGGATGAGCTTCACAGGGTCCTTGAAAAACACCTTTTCTTGTGGCTTCATCTGGAATACAAAATTTATGCAGATAGAATAACTTGGGCATACAAAGTAAGCAAATTTTAGGTGCCATCAGACAGTAAACTGCAGTGATGTCAAATCCACCAACCTCATCCGTGATGGGTAGATAACTGCAGCTGGCCCCGCACACACTACATTGCTCTGTGGGAAGTCACAATCAAAAGAGGCCTACATATCCTGTCTCATACGAGTCATGATGTTAAATAAATAAAATTGAAAAGTGGAAGCAACTAAACTTAGCATATAGAGCAAATAGTAGAGAACTTTTACTAGATTTAATGCATGCTTCACAACAGATGTGGCCACAGCTGGACACAGCAAACTTCGACCCTCTCCTTTTGAAGCACTGATTACAGTGGAACCAGTCCATTTTAAGCCCTGTGGGTTTCCTCCTCTGCAAACAAACACAAGATTACAATACAAAAATGTGATTATGCAACATTAAATATTACAGTATATGACCATATATTTTGGGTTGTTTTTCCTGGTTTGGGCTTAGCCCCTTAGAATTATGGAAAATCGTTTTTGCTACATCATAGTGATATTTTAGACAATAGTGTGCTTCCAACTTTGTGGCAGCAGTTTGGGAAAGGCCCTTTCCTGTTTCAACATGATAACAAGGAAAGGGTTTTCCCAGTTCGGTGTGGAAGAACCTGACTGGCCTGTACAAAACCTGGCCTCATATAACCTTTCGGATGAACCAGAAAAGCAGTGGCAGGCCATCAGTCCCTCACGCCTCAACCACTATTACAAATGAATGGGAGCAAATCCGTGCAGCAGGTTACAAAATCTTGCGGAAAAGCACAGGGTTTTGAAATGGCATGTTTAAAAGGTGTCCAATGTCAACATACTTTTGCCTATGCAGCATGCCAGTACATAGATGACCTTTAAAGTTCCTTTCTACTCATTAATTTTACCCCTGAAAACTAATTAGTGTTCTTAAAAGTTACACATTTAGACAGGTTTTTCCTTATAAAAAAACCCTTTATGCTTTGGTGTTCATGTATTTTGTGTGGATCTATGTAGTCTCTATCACTATCTCCTCCTACCTCTCCCTCAGCCTGTCAGGAGCTTTGACTTTGCTCATCAAACACACAAACCTTATAAGCAGTTGCTGCTAATTGCTGCCAGTAGTTGCTATCAGAAATGCTGTCTGGAGTATCATTTGCCTTAACTTTTTTGGCTCCAAGCCACATAAAGCACCCTGTCAGTATTTGACATGAATCATTGTGTAACTTGGCAGGTTGACATTGGCTAAAGCTATCTATCACATAGTTTGTTTGGCCATAGTTAATGGATAAAACATGACAAAAATGAACTTAATGATGACTTGTGTCCCCCTGAAACATAGATGAAACCGTATCTGGCTTCTTTATATGTTTGTTTATAAATTTTTTTTTTTTTTTTTGCTTTTTTGTTTGAAGCAAAACAGTGCTCTGGAAAAAAGGCAACTTCAGGCTACAGCTTAGCTCTCAGATTTTCACATCCTTTTTTGCAACCAAAAACAGAGCATGTCTCTGCCATCACTCTGAAAATAACAAAACTGAGCTAGCCAAAAAATAGATGGATGAGGCTGCTGTAGATAAGTAGCTAAACCTGGCTTCTCCTCTGATACCCCTTTATTTCCTCACAGCCCAACTCTGTAGCTTGTTGGGAGTGGTTCCCCAGATATATGACATATAAAACTCTAACTATCTGAATCTGTTTGAGAGACTGTTGTTAGTGCACTGCAGTTCCAAGGTGGAAATGCTCTGGTCTGGCTTTTATTGCACATTTTCCTCACAATATGTCTTGTCGGTGTTACTGCTGCTTTCTCGGAAAAACCTAGTCTGCCTCTGTTTGACTAACCCAGAAATTCTAATGCCAACCCAGTTTAAATAAAACTACAGTGAATTTAATGTTATTGTTAAAAGTTAATTTCCCATGTAAACAGAGCGACTTAATCAGCTTAACTTTGTGTCTAGTCCACGATGAGCAGACAGGCCTGGCATCAGGACTTGCTGCCCTTCCAAGCCCATCAAGCTCAGAAAAATTATTGGTGCAACCAGAACCAAAGTTACCTGGTTTTGGCAAGTGGAGACTATTGATTTTTCATTGGAGGGGGTGTTAAGTTTTAAGTTTTCTGTAGAAACTCATTATATTAGATTTTTTGTCCACAAGTTACCAATGAAAACGAAAAGTTACCGACATAGCTCAACCATTTTAGCAGTGTTATTAACGTTAGCATACTGCGGCAATGGCATTACCAAGTCCAAACACATGTACACACGGGCCTCACAACAGCAGCTGAAAGTGAATGCTAACAGGTTGAAATGCTAACCAAAATGCTTGTTAGCTTAAACGTGGAACATTCGCTCAAGCTTGATACTGCCAAAAATAGGGTAAGAAATAAACTTTTTCTAAAAGTTTTGAGTCTGAGACAAATAAACCTGCTTTCTCATTTTTCGTTATCTTGTCCACCTTACCCGTCCTTCTGCTCACGAGTAACGTATCGCA
>JAPZDY010000004.1:4751752-4771644 GCA_029783645.1 Ctenochaetus hawaiiensis | reverse complement strand
CCCCCCCCCCCCCCCCCCCCACACACACACACACACACACACACACACACACCCACACCCACACCCCCCCCACGCCGCAACCCCCGTTCAGGTCTAACTATGCCAGAGATGTAGGCCAAGATATGTGCATACTCTCTACTTCGTTTTGCATAAAATCTTAACGCAGTGATAAATATGTTTGCCATCTTTATTTAGCTGTCGTTTTCTTCTTTTCCAAAATGGTCAAAAACATGAAAGAGCGGGGGCTTTGAAATTTGACAGAATTGAGTAATTTTGCTTGTGGAAACTCAAGTTCATATTGGCTTTGTCTTAAAGATGTTTTCACATCTCTTCCCACAAATGCTCATCATTTGTTAAAATTAACTTTTGTTAACAGCCCTACATTTGGGTTCCATTAAATTATAGCTTAACACAGGTAGATTTTTTTTTTTTTTTTTTTACAGAGATCAATAGTCATAAAAATACTAGAGCGTGAAAGTAATGTATCTTTAACCTTACTGCACTCAAAAACAAAGTTGAAATAAATAATTGAGAATAAAGTGGTTTGGATACATCTTTAATTGACACATCTGAAATGCAAAGAGAGGCAGGCATCAAGCTTTAAGAAGCTTGCATGAATAAAAACCCATTTCAGATTTAAATGAACCAGCCTGTAAGATGGATCCATTTCTGTTGGGAGAACAAAAAGTTTTGTAATAAAAAAAAAAAAAATAAAGAAAAAAAAAGGTAAATATATTACAAGTTACAATATAATTATGTTAAAAAACATGCTTACTACAAACATGCTTTAGGAGTCTACATCAGTAATGGTAAGTGGGCCCAGGACTGCTCTTTGTAGTATTCCATGCTTCTCTGTAAAAGAAAAAAAAAGGAAATAGTCAGTGCAGTCTGCAGCCCAAGAGACCAGTTCAATACAGCAGAATTTGTTCAAATACCTGATGCTATACTCCTCATTCTTCTGGACTTGCACTTTGATTCACAGCAGTCACACAGATTGCTGTAAGCAGAGTTGTCGAGAAGCTCCCAACTTAAGGGTCAGAGAAGGAGAGACTCAACAGTAAATTCACAGAGCTCCCATCAACATTAGCTGTTTCATGATACATGAGATGAAGAGAATCCAACATGTTGCAAATGGTTAAAACTGAGTATATTGTTTGTAAAGTTAAACCGACTCACATGACTTGCTCACTGGGGGGGGTGTCTGATATATTGCACTTTAAAAAAAAAAAAAACATTTTACCCATGTTCTTTGTTATAGTGGCAGGCCTTTTTGGTGTTGTCAAGACCAATGGGGTCCCAAGCTACAAGTTTGCAGTGGATGAATACCTATTGAGTGGAGAAAGAAGAGTTGTACGCATACAAAAAAAAGAAAATTGTTGACTATTTATTAATTGTACTAGTTTAAGATAAAGCCCTGCAACCAAAAAAAGAGCCTGCAGTATTTATGGAAAGAAACTAGTTTACCTCTTCTCCGACAGCAAACCTAAAGGCTTGAAGGGATAGGCGGATCTCTGATGATTTTTGCCTTGGTTCAAATTTTGAGCGTGATATCTTACTGTCCATGAGACATCTGTATGGATAAGAAACAGTTTTACCTCCAAGCTCTGGATAAAGAAAACTGAGAAAGACAGTCCTAATTGCCAGAGTAACGAGATTACCCCTTATTGGTGATTATCGGATATATGCTGCTCTCAGGCTGCAGCTCTGGTGTAGTAGATGCTACACATTCCTCAAGAAGCAGCAGCAAGGGCTGATGGGTCTCCTGCACCACACTAGCCATGATAGGGATAAAGGAGCCTAGAGGGAAACTTGTAGATTCAGCAGGGCCTGAGAAGTCACCTTTAGCAGGAAATAAAAACGGTAATATATTAAGTTACATGAGTCATTGAAATTTCTGCCTTGCTGTCATTGTCATGTTTCACAAACACCCACCGTTCAGAAGTGCAATGTTGAACACTAAATCTCCTTGACTGTAGGTACTAAACACTGGTTCATAAATCAGAGGGTACCAGTCTTTGGGCCTGCGCAAAATAAAGCAGATTGAGTACAGTAGCTGTTAATAGACACATGCACCTGTAGAACTTAAGTAGAAATATCCAATTTATTTACTTTCACTTAACATTTATTGTCGAAGTGCTTTGATCACCCACCTTTCATATGCACAGACAACTGAGTGAGAAAAGAGAGGAATTGGGGAATCAGGAGAGGAAATGTAGGTCAGATCATTGGTGTACATCAGCTTATCCCCGGTAACCTATGAGAGAGATTAATGGCTGTTAAGTTAAAGAGAATATGGTGAACTCACAATTTGCAGGCAGATGTATGCTACTCACCAGTCTCCTGAAGTTACAGTCATTGAAGTCCACAGTGAAAACAGCCTCCCTGGCAGACAAGCTGGTGGGGAAACAGTTACCCAGACGGAAGAGTGAGGTGTCAGCCTGGGATCTGCTCTCCGTCCACACCAGTGTCACAAAATCAGGTCTGCAGTCCAGTTTCATCTCTGCAACAGACCCACAACAAAAACAATTTAAGTTTCCATCCTTGAGTTGACGGCTAAAGATGATAATCTGTCACAACATTACCTGCGTACACCAACATGGCACCTGCCAGGCTCAAAATTAATGCTCCTTGCCAAAAGAAAGCCATCATGACTGAACACTTGCTCTAGGCACTGTTGGAGGTTTTATTCTTTTTAGTCCTGACTGGGAGACGTCAATCAAGAAAACTTCTTTCACCTGGTATGTATCAACAGTCTCAGGTGCAGCAGCCAACAGCTTAATTACAATAAGTTTAGGGAGGAACGCAAAACATCATTTATAGGACCCGTCTCTTATTAATCTAGTGTAACTTAATCAACAGCAGGTTAACCGATATCATGTTTTATGGAAACATTTGTGCTTTTTTTTTCATTAAGTGTATAGGAAATTCCACAGATGTGCAAACACAAGTCATGAAGCAAGGTAACCTGACAGTATAGGTTAAGTTTTAAATAGTGTGAGCGACTGTATCCACGCACAAAGAATCATCTTTTTACTATGTAAACACCTGCCCTTGCACTCTTATCTCCATTGCTTTTCAATTTATATGACAAACCTTGTGTTACATCATACTTAAGGCTTCACTAAGATTCTTATGTCAAAATGTTCTTTTTAATGACAGGTTTATTAAAAGAAATCAAACTGACATTTTCAGTGCTGAGGATCTTTTTCATACACTGCCTCAGAGTTTATTTAGTTAGATCAGAATTAAAGGACTCTATGATTCGCACCTAGAACTTGAGCAAGAATGGGAGGCACTGAAGAGAAGAAAACTGTCCCGATTTAAAGGCCAGATTGTCTAAATAACATGATGACCCATAGAGATGGATCTGAGGACCTGATGGTCATGACTGTCTCATGGACAAAATGCAGCTGGTCCTTTAATTGTAAAGCCAAAATTTTAAGTTTGAGAGTCAGTTGGCTTGAAATAACCTACATGGGTTTCCAATTGTGGCATTTACCAGCACATGGATAACTGGCAATAATGTAGCAGTTACAGCTCAGACGAAGAAAAATATGTGATTTCAAGACTTTAATATGAAGTCTGGTCACTTGTATTCAGCTTACTCCTGGACTTGGGGTGACTTAATGGAGAAAAAAAACAGCTATTGGCTTTTGTTCTCTGATGGGATAAGCAGGCCAAAGACAGTGCCACTGAACACAAAAGCAGTTAAGTCAGAAGTTCGCATCAGGTTTATTTGTATGGAAGGTTTAAGATGGATGTATGATGCTGGCAACCATCACTGTAGCTTCAAATTAATCTGCAAACAGTTAAAGTTGAGATCACATAAAGCTGATGTCCCAGCATCTTGTTAGATCAGGAGGCTGAGGCCATCTGTTACTGGCTCCCCTGTTGTGCCTGTCAAAGTCTCCGTCAGCTCAGACTGGGCTTTCCTGTTGAAGAAATGTTGAAAACTTCAATCCTTATGTCCAGTGTTAAACAAAAAACCTCCAGTTTCAGGACAAAAACAAAAACAAAACCCTTAAATCTATTTGTTGTCAATAGACCTGATTGTCAGCTGCAATAACAGACAGACCTGCAGTACTGTGTGAGCCTTTGGGTTAGATGGATCCACAATGATCAGGGGTCCCAGCACAGATTTGTGAATAAAGTCATGGGATTCTGAGAAGGGAAAGAAAAATTGAGATTTTATCAGAGGAATTTAAAAAAATGATAAAAAGAGGAAAAATAAAACAAGTTTGTAAATAGGTTTACCCCGTTCAGCTCCTCTTTTGGAGCGGGACTTGCAGGCTGAATCACAGCAGCTACAAAGGGAGCTCTGAGAGGGGTCGTCAAGTAGCTCCCACCTGAGAAAGAAGCAATCATTGAGGGTCATTATATCAGCATGTGGTTGATGAAATAAAGAAAAAAAAGGCAACATTATGATATTTAAATGTTATAAACATAAAGTTGAGCTGTTGAGGTCATTAACATTTCAACAAACATCTATACTCTGATGGCGTTTTAAACTGAATCATGTCATGTTGAGTTTAATTGATGTTACTTGAATGAAAAACATCTTTGCAAGCAATCAGTAAGCTGTCAGATAATTATGCAGTAAAATATATCAATTTAAAAATGTAGTGAGGTCAAGGTATACAGTAATTTAAAAGTTTTAAGTAAGTACGCAGAAAACCAATTACACTTGTGTTTGTATGATAAGTTTGGAGCTAAAGATGTGAGGCAAGCTAGCCTGGTCTACTTCAATGTCTAAAACTACCTGTGGATTGGGCAGTCACCATGAATAAGCTGCAGTATGCAACATCCAAAAAATTCAGAATATGAATAAGAATATCCACCTTCTGGCTCAAGCTTCATGTACTTCAACCAGAGAGTGATGAAAGGTTTCCAAAATGTTAGTGTGTCAGTAATCCAGTATTACCTCCCACTTTCTTTTACATAATGGCAGGCTTTCTTGCTTTCATCAAGAGCTTCAGGATCCCATGCAACCAATTTACAGTGAATGTAAACCTGAAAAGCAAATAAAGCTTACTTAGAATTTGTTAAGAAATTATTCCTTGTAGCAGTTTCAATTTAACCTCCCACCTCCTCTCCAAGACCAAACTTGAAGGACTGCAGGTAAAGGATGACTGCAGACGAGTGGTATCGAGGCAGAAACACAGAGTTTCCCCTTACGCTTTCCCAGAGACACCTGAAGAATTCAGAATTCTCAGTTCAGCAATAAAACTTATTTTTCTGGAATAATAATTGGAAAGACTAACCAGCGTCTGAATCCTACCCTTTATTACTAATGATGGGAAAAATCTGGCTGTCAGAATGCAGCTCTGGTGTAGTGGCTGCCACACATTCCTCCATGAGCAGCAGCAAGGGTTGATGGGACTTCTGCTCCACTGCTGCCCATATTGGCATGAACGAGCCCAGGGGGATGACATTGGTCTTTGCAATGCCTGTTAATTGCTCTGTATGGGGAAAGTTGAAAGGTTTAAGATGTGTTTTTAAGTATCCTCATGTTGCATTTAATAGTGCAGGGACTCACCATTGAGGAGTGCCATGTGGAAGACTAGCCTGCTTCGACCCTCTGAAACACCAGTTCCAGGATTCAGAAAAGGGGGAACCCACCCTTCAGGTCTGAAATAAAAGTGTTTACTCAGCTTGCAATTTAGCTTTAAAATGGCATTTTAGTAAAAATATACTATACCTTTTATAAACACATTCAATGGGATACACAAAGGCTGCTGGTTTGGACTTTGCATGAGGCCTGTAAGTCAGTTCATTTTGATAGAGCAGACGTTTCCCTTTCATCTGTAGAGAAAACAGGTTTTTAAGAGGCACTGAGGAGCCTGAAATGTATTTTAGTTAAAGGGAGCGTTTGCATTACCAGTCTTTTAAATTTGCAGTCAGAAAACTGGTAGTTGAAGTGTGCTTCCCCCTCTCCACCAGGCAGAACATTCAACTGAGATGGCATGCAGCTACCCAGGAAGAGGCGAGCTGCATGTGGCACCATCTCAGCACTGATCCTCCATGTGATTCTTACTGAGTCTTTTGTGCAGACTACGTTGATATCTGCAAACAAATTCTCATGAAACCAATTTCTGTACATGAAGCACATTAAAACGCTTTATCAGTTTGTCACGTCTCCACATGCAAAGGATACCTGCATTAGCAACCGTTGTTGCAAAAACAGCCAAGATTATGACAGCAAGGCAGAGCTGAGTCACCATGACTGAAAGATCCAGATCAACCTGGAACTGACACATTTTGTAGACTTCCTGCCAAATTAGCTGAATGATCAACATCTGTGTGAGAACGGGGCAGCTTTTGGTCAGCTTCTACTAAACTTGTGTTTTTGTGCATCCTCATAATCTCATGTATCATCAGATATTAATTGAATGGAACTAAATACATTTAGTCAATGGTTGTACTTTCATGTTATTTTTCACATTTTATACCTTTGTTAATTATATATTTTTTAAGGATTGTATTTATTTGAAAGCTTCTCACTCATGTCTTAACAGATAATTGTTATTTTAATTAAAAAATAAATTAAACAATATAGTGATATAAAATGAAGACACTACAATAGTTAAAATCCGCCTCGACCAGCTGTGACATTGAAATGCTTTCATTTTTGCAATGACCAAATAATGAAATAGAGAAAGGGCTACATTTATTTGCTGAGAACACTCATAACGTAGCTACATAATTTACCTTAACTGGACCTTTTCTAAGGAGAGAGATTTAAAGTATATTTGTTAACATAAAACCTGTTGGGGTCGTAGAAATGATAGAAATAGCTGCTTTATTAAAGCGGAACCACTTTCCTTGTGGTTTGACTAAGTCACGTCCGGAGCGTTTAGCGTTGTACACAGGAAGTGAATTTCAAGTCAGCCAGAGAAGTAGGTTGTAATTCGGCAGCATATCAAGTATTTTGGTCTATTAATTGTTCCAATAATTTTGAATTATAGTAAACTGGTTATCCAACATGCTGATCAAAGTAAAGGTAAGACCGTAGTGTTATCTGCTCCCTGTCTTCCCCGCCAGCTCGTAGCTTCTGTTGCTTGGTTGCCCGCTAACATCACTGACCGGCTCGCTAATTTATTTTGGGCCGGGGAACTGTAACTTAGTCCATACCAAAATGCATGTTTCTTATTCAGTGCTATCGCAGTTTAAATTTTTGGGTGTTTTTTGTTTCAATTTTAAGTTGAGCTGCCAATTAGCTTTCAACACGCTGCTCTATGGCTAGTGCATGTTACTGTTCAGTGACGTTAACTTAGCTGATATTTTATAGCTCGCTAACTAAAATGCTATCACCAGAGTCAGCCAATTCATTGGCCGGTATAACAACAAAGTATGTGACCTTACAGAGAGAAATACTGGCCACTAGTTTCTGCCTTTACTAGGACTGAAACGATTTGCCCATTAATCTTATATAATAGTTGATCGACAATAAAGTGATGGATCAGTCATTGGGGCCAAAGGGTCTCCTGTTTCAGCCTCTCCACTGAGAGGTTTTGCACCTAGTGATAGTTTTGAATCCCTGTAAACTAAATATTACTGAGGCAAAAAGAGACAATTAAATTCGTTATGTAGGGCTTTTGTGAATTATGACATTTTCCCCCATTTTCGTATATGAAATTAAGGAATTTGTAGGAAGAAATGGACTAATAAGACATTAATGACAATGATCTTTATTTACAGTCTTAGCTATTACAAGTGGTTATTTTTTATGTTAGTTCCCCCGATGGCTCCCTACATGCCAGCTGTCAAAATATAAAATGTTGCAACTTTATAACCATTTGTAGTGACAGTTTATCGGCAATTTTTAATTAGGTTACAATAATGATAGGTCATTATTGTTGTAACACAGGCAAAACCTTTATGAAAAGGGGCAGTTCTTTTTTCTGGGAATTCTGTTCTGCCCTGGAAAAAATCTGTTGCAGACTTAATGTGTAATTTCAGAGAGTGAAGCTGGTGTTGATGTAATCATGTTAACCTTATGTTTCAGACTCTCACTGGAAAAGAAATAGAGATTGACATTGAGCCCACAGACAAGGTAATATATAATTGTCCCCGTAAAATATAAAACTCAACTGAGATAAATACTATTGACTTGCTGTTTATTTCTTAACCTGTTGTTTTTGTGTAATTGAAGGTGGAGCGAATTAAAGAAAGGGTGGAAGAGAAGGAAGGGATCCCCCCGCAGCAACAAAGACTCATCTATAGTGGAAAACAGATGTGAGTTCCTCCATTATAACTATCTTTTTCTGTAGTGGCTGATGATGCTCTTATTTTTTCCAAAAGTCAACTCGAAACCTCTTGCAACCGGTCTCCTTTTCTCTCAGGAATGATGAGAAGACAGCTGCAGACTACAAGATCCAGGGAGGCTCAGTGCTCCATCTTGTGTTGGCGCTAAGAGGTGGCTCGACACTCCACAGGCCCTGCATACACCTCTCCTCCTTGTCATGAGTCACTGTTGTGATGGGGCCAGCTGAGTGCCAACGCTTTATGTGTCTGTCACAGTCTAACCATGTTGCAGCACAGAGATCTGTAATCCCACCCTCCTGGGCCGACGCAAACAAAGAAAAAAAAAATCAACCATCACAAAAAAAAAAAAAGACGTTCTCTTACCTTTGTAGGTGTTTCTTTGTAAACCCACGTTGGCTTTTCTGAGTTTGACCAGTTCATGCAGGCACCCATGCAGTACAGAAGACAGTTTGAGAACACTGTGGTCTTTTTGCTTGTGAATAAATGCTGAAGTTGATATAAGCGTTGTCTTCTGACATACACAAACACTTAAAGAGTTACAGTGAGCACAGACACCATGTCAAGTCACTGATTCTGAAAACAGATTTTTATTAGAAAATGACATGAAACAAAAGATTTACAGTCAACCTATGCAACTGGTGTGTGTGTGCGTGTGTATATATAGTCTGTCAGAGATTGCATTAAAATCTCTTCAGAACACAACTGCTGACATCCAGCATCTAGGGTTGTTTTTAACAGAGGTCTATAGATATGAAATGAGTGATCAAACTAAGCTGATACACATGTTTTACAGCTTAGTTTTCTTTCCTTGCACAACAAAAGGGTTGTATCAGTGACTTCACACACCTAATTGTGCTCATTTGTAAAACATTTTGCAGACAGCATCATGCCCATTTTATTCCTGTATTACTATACACAGTCTTCAGAAAATAAAAAAAACTCTAGAGTTTGATAAAAACATGTTTATAAGACTATTTTAATAACATTTAAAACCATTTCTTGGCTTCCGAAAACTAAATATAATTTTTTGAGTGCATGAGAAAACATTGGTTCTTGAGAGGATGAAAGGCACAGGGGAATCAATGAGGTGGATGCTCAGTTACTCTTAACTGTTAAGCTGAAGGAGGCATGAGAAAAAAGGAACAAAAGACAAGTGAATGCAACACATGATGTTGCCTTAAACATCCTAACCCCTTCGATCTTAAATTCATGTCCTTAAGTTTCCCAGTATAATCAAGTGTACTGGATTAAAGCATTTTATAATTATAGTAGTGTGTCATTATAAGGTGTTTAGCTGCTTTTAAACATAATGAAGATGATAGAGGCAAATATTTCTTAAAGTCAAATGGAGTAAACAGGAGCGCCATGTGAGGGCAGGTAACTCGGTGGCTCCCACTGACAGACAGGAGCCATCAGAATTTATATGGAGTGAAACATAAACTACAATCAGCTTTAGCAGCTTAAAAACCTGAATGGTATAAAGTTTCTACAGACACGTCATTGCAAAAGCCCCAGAAAAACTATATATTTCAGTATTTCTAGATATACCAGTGTATTCCACAGTTTGTGCCATCAATCACATTTACAGTTGTACTCCAGAGTAGGTGGAAATGAGTTCATGTATGAGGCTGTGAATTCCTGTGGAAAAACAGTTTTCTTCAGCCATAAAAACACCAACAAAAACAGGAATTTAAGAAACAGCAGCTTGGACTGTAGTGCAGAGGATGTGACTGCAGAAAAATAAAACCCCGTCAGTGCCTGCTGACTCATCCACACACTGTTCTTACAGTCCTGTGGGGCTGAATGACCGCTGTCAGTGGCCGGCAGCACTGAGTCCTGGGAAGGAGTCAATCTGGACTGTATCCTGAAAGGCTGATCCTTGGCAGCTGTAAGAGATACGGACCCTCATCTTCAGGTTCACCTGCAGGGGGAGGAAGGGTGAAGATGATGTGAAGGATCCAGAATCGGCTCTGCTTCATAAGGGACTTGATTAAAACAAGATTTGGACCTGGCACATGACACACACTTCGCGATGATGAATTTATCCCGCTGAACACATTAACTGTGTGATTGTGTGCTGTTCATTCTAAAGTTGTATTTTCAAACTGCTCTTACTACAGAAACTTTGATTTCTGGGTTATTTTCCTCTGTGCTAATAACTTTTGATATAAAAGAGGGATGATGGGTCACACTCCTCAACACTCCGTGTCTGTGTGTGTCACACCCACCTTGTTTGGGTTATGGAGGACTACCATCTGGGTCACCTTAGCTGCGCCTTGTGCAGGAAGAGAGTCTCCACTGGGTGCTTTCATGTGTAACTGGACACTCTGAGGGAAGATCAAATGGAACTTTGAAGTTTAAAGCACCAAAACACACGCCTCCATTTACTGCACTGATGCCTGCCACCGAAAGCATGACCGTATCTAAAAACTGACACCATGCAACCAACAAACACTGCCAACATGTAGAGAGACAGGAGGGATGCTCTGACACAAGCTGCTGATTTTTTTAGTGAACCTTTGCAGCCAAAAATCATCGCAGACAGTAAGAGCTTGCTTGCTGGTGTTTGATCAGTGGGTCGTGTGCTTTGTCACAGAGGGTGAGACAAACCTTGGGCACTGCAGCTTGCAGGGTGAAGCTGCTGATGTCGGAGTCAGTGGAGTTGGAGGCTGTAAGTGTAACTGTTAGGCCCACGTCTGACTGTTTCTCACAACTTAGTGTCAAAGTCACACCGTTTTTCTCATACACCGGCACTGTGGGAGCTATGGAGAACAGATACAAAAAGTCGCATGAGTTTAAAACCAACAGTGAACAAAAACAAATGCAAACAAATCAACACAAAAGGAGATTTAGGGAGATTATCTGATGGCCTAATTTAGTTTCTTCCGCATTCTCAGACCTGGTGGGAGGGGGGCAGGCTCCAACCCTCCGAGCAGATCCAGGAGGTCTCCTCCAGCAGTGCTGGCTACGCTGGTGGGCAGGCCAGGGGCTGTGCTTGTCACTGCTGGGCTGGGCTGCAGAGTGTCTTCAGAACCTCCCAGCAGGTCCAGCAGATCACACACCTGAGGAAACACACACACAGGAGGACACAGCGCCTGTGTCAACCTCAACCTGAGCAGCACACACTCCTTTGCATATTTAAAGCAGATCTTTTAAAAGAGAGCTGGGTCTTCTGAATGTTATTTGAATGCATCCGCATCCAACCAGTTCCTGAACAAACTTCATATGTAAAGTAGCATTTAAACGTGCCAGAATGTTTATATTCACCTCTTCAAAGAAAGAGGTAGACACCACTGAATAAAAATTAGCATACTTGTAATCTTCAACCGTAAATTTGATCATCGTGTACTTTATTACAACACTGCTGCCTAACCTCTCAGGTGGGCTTCATAACAATTTAATTTGCATAAAAGCATACACACACAATGGTTTTGAATGAGCCTCTTGTATAAAACACATTTCTGTGTCAACGTGATGTACCTGGTTAGCAGGTTGTTGGGGCAGCAGTGGCTCTCCTGGCTTGACTTTGGCTGGCTGGATGTCTTTGATGGGCTCCCCTGTTGACTCTCCATTGGTATGACCCGGGCTGTTCCTCTCAATCACGGGCATCCTCTCCAGCACTGCTGCCCTGCACAGAGTTGAAACGTCTCAGTGTTTTATGGCCAGAACAAAAAGATCAGTTTCTACTGCTCCTAAAAAAATACTCAATGCTGAAATCACAACTTTTAAAAAAACAAATAGCAGAGACATAACACTATACATGATTATATGATGAACAAGAAAAGTTGACTTCACCATTGTGCTGTTGCATACCTCATGTGGTCATATTTTTTGAACAAAGCATTGTATTCAACTGCCCTCTGCTGGAGCTCCACATCTATACAGCTGCCGTAGATGCTGACGATGCTTCTGATGCGACTGGCAAGGGAGGATCAGTGAAGAGAAAGAGCAGCTGTTAGGGGGCTTCTGAGAAATGACTGAAACTATTTAGAAATTTAGTCTGCTGACTAAAGCTGCTGAGTCGACACTCTTGACATTTGACACATTAGGATCAAATCTTTGACACAAAGAAATGTGACTCAGACAACAAAAGCAGAGATTTAAAAAAAACATGTAGCTTCCTGACACTTGCAGATTCTTGACCATACAGAAGTGTTTCTTACTCCACGTTTTCGTTGATGCGTGTGCTCAGTTTCATGGTGGCAGTGAGAGCGAAGCCTCTTGTCGCTGGGGATGACATGTGGGACTGCAGAACCGTTTCCAAGGCGTCAAGGACGTCGTCCTCGCTGGCCTGCATGAGAGATGTGTCAGTACAGGGTCTGAAAGCTGCAACCACATTTTTTTAACACTGAAACTAGGGATAACAATGGCACCTGTCACTTTCTGGTTATTATTAATGTGATAATCCATCATGTTTACCATATGATTAAGACATAGACCCTTAAGTGATATTTGACGGAGGACTGACAGGGCTGTGAATTTGGTTTGTCTGTATCTGAACCTGTAGTGCTGGTTTACATCCTACAAGTCTCTAAGTGTAAGTCCTATTTTTTTTCTTATTAGCCAATAGATGCAACTTCAATATTGCAGTTCAGTATTGTGATGGCTTTTTACTTGGATTTCCTGTTGCAGAAATCTAATAAGCTACATTTATACCTATTACTTTTCATTCTTACATCTCAGATATCTTATTAACTCCAATAATGGTGTGTTTTTGGTTTTTTTTCTAATCCTTAGTGCAAATGTTAAATCTGTCATAATCTATGACAATATGTTGAAATACTACTTTGATTATTTATTGGTGTTATCCTGTAAGACTGTGTTGGTGCTTTCAGTACCTGAACAGGCTCAGTCTCCTGACACTCTCCTCTCAGCAGGAGGTCTCCATACTCTCCTATACACCAGCAGGCCACTTGCACCAGGGATTGCTGCACATACAAATATTTCACTCACACAACTGCAAACATACATGAAACTCACAGTGAAATATAATCATGGTAATACTTCACATATTTGAGGGATGGACTTGTTGGTCAGCATAGCAGTTTAAACATCACTGTCACTTTTTTTTTTTTTTTCTGAGTTCACTGGAAGTTAATGTGGTGGAAGATGGGAAACTGCACCACACTGCAGATGAGTACATGGTTGCTCATCTGACTTGGTTCCAAAAATAAACCTGGTTGCATCAGCCACTTTCAGACTAAAAGCCCAGCTATTCTCACTGCCACGGGAATAAAGCAGCTCTCTCTGGCTCATGACTGACACACACTTTTATTCTGATGAAACAATGAAACGAAACACCTCCTTAGCTTTGCACTCATGTTTGCTGCAAAATAAAGTGACACAGTTTTCCTCCCAGATACTTACATAATTTCTCTCCAAACACCCCCAGCTTGCAGTTGAGGATCTACGGTGGCTTTAAAGCCAGGAAATATGGAAGTTATGTGGTACATCAGCTTCACTTGTGCTTCTTTTCAGTATCTCCATCAGGAGCTCATGCATGTTGTGTTTTTCTATTGGTGTGTGTTTAACTCTGTCCACAACTAATATAGCATATTACTGGACTTACATTTTTGATGCATATTTTTGGACTCAACTCTCATGGCTGAGGTGATTCACAGTTTTGTGGACTGTTCTGTTTTACACGTTCATTGACTGCTGACTCCTCTTAAGCAGGTAGTAGGGTCCATCAGTGAAAAACTGCTTCGGTTAAAAATCTTTGTTTGGTTATTGGCTAGGCTAAAAAAGTCTCATCTAGTCTGCTGTAGCTGCCAGAGCACTAAATCCACCCTTTCTGCTGAGTTCACCTGACCTGTGTTGTGGCTCGAACACTGACATTTCTTCTTTTTTTCCCCCTGATACCTAACGTAAGGGTTCTGCTGTTTTTTTTTCAATATTTAAGTTTTCTTCAGAGTATTTCTCCTCTGAAGTATAGCATTTGTGGACAGAATTAGGTGAGACACATTTAAGCCAGAGTTAATCATCTAAACTGAAGTATTAACTTGTGATTTTTACGTTAGGTGCAAAAAAGGGCAATAATCTTCCAAACAGGAACTTTATCACTCTATTTATTGCATGATCAGAGCAACCCAGAGACCAATTGAAGAACTTATTGTCCAGGTTCACTGAAAGAGTAAGCTGATCAACAAGCCAACCCCCCTGAAATGTTGGAGTGCTCCTCTAAGAACAGGAAATGTCCAAACACAAACACACACACGTACACGCACGCACCTGAGAGATGTCAGTGAGCAGAGCCCGGTAGAGCTTGTGGACGGTGTAACAGTGCAGCTCTGAGGTGTTTGTGATAAGCTGGATCAAGTTGGGCACTGTTTCATCTCTCACGTCGCCCCCTGCCTGGCAGAGAGGAGATCAGAGTCAAAGCACACACTCACACGCACACACACCAAACTCCCATTAGCTAGACAGCTGGCTCAAGTATTTGGGTCGCCCCACATTTCCTGCCAGACACAACAACCTCACTTGTGGCTATGTTTCCAACACAGTTCATATTCATTTTAAAGGACATTTTCCCATACGGATTAAGCTGTAATTTATGCTACATTTCCATTACTACCCTGTCCATACACTCCATCTTTTAGGGACAACAGTGCAAAGGATTAGTGTAAGCATTAGCTTTTCATGTTTCCATTTACTTAGCTGGATAACAAAATGAAAAGTAAGGATGCAACAAAGTGCAACAACGAAAACATTAGATCAGAATAAATGGCCGATAAGGAACCTGGGACTGCATGTATGAAAAGTTTTTTACAGAGAAGGGACACATCTCCACCAATCAAATGCATTGTTTATAAAAAAATATCAATTCAGAATCTTAAAGCATAACCAGTGTTCATACATGTGGCCCAAGGTGTGTGCAAAGTGTTCTCATGATGGCAGTGGACGACTCTAAAAGAGCTGTGAGGGAGGAACTAATGTAGGAGGCAGCAGGGTGAGTGGCTCAGTCTGTATTTACCGTGGTGAGGACATGCAGGATGGTGTCAATGTGCCAGCGCTGGGAGGGCGCATACCTGACAGAGACAGAGACACACACACTGAGTGGTGCTTGAGGGTGAGACAGACACATGCATATGTGTCTGCAACAGTAGACTTCTTGTGTCGAGTGAGACAGAGCTCTGCACAGTAATGTAAATGCAGCGTGTACTTCAGTGAGCAAGTATTCCAAGTTACATCACCTGATCATCATCAGCACCTGAGTTTTCTGCGTCATTGTGAACACTGGTATGTGCACGTTTTTATCATGGACCTGAAACTACCATTATTGTTAATCTTATTACACAAAGACCAAACTTTGGAGAACAAAAAGTACACACAAAGAGCCAAATCTGGCAAGTAGGGGGGTGTGTTGTTGCTCTGAGCAACACACTTTAAGGAGGCACATTGTCGTGTTGAAGAACCCATTTGGCAACACAGCACATTTCATGTTGTTTGTGCCATGTTCTCTCTCAGAGCATCACAGTAGTACGTGGAGTTAACAGAATTCACAGTGCACAACTCAGCTAATGTGACAGAATGCTCTTAGTTGCACTTCTGTTATGGGGCGCCTTCTTGAAGACTGTGGGCTCTTCCATCATGAGGACTGCTGTTTGGTCTCTGGGTCGTAGTGACAGACACAACTCTCATCACCGGCGATGATCCTGGACAAGAGGTTTGGATCATGCCAGGCCTGTTAACATAGATCCTCATGCCCTGACTGCTGCTGCTTCTGCTCAGAGTCAGGAAATTGCAGATGCGCATGTACCAGTGGTCACAAAAATTATGATGATTGAGCGACATAATTTGTGCTACTTATTCACTGAAGTTATTTCCTGCACCTGCTACTTGTACATTACTGTGCAGCGCTCTGTTCATGCACAACAGGAACAGCGCCAGAAGTTTCTGATCGCACCTTGTACATACACAGACACACTGAAAACACACACACACACACACACATTCAACCATAAAGCATCAAGTGGTCAAGAGATATACAGGAGAAACAGAGAGGGCTATTCATCGCCACAGTGCCACTTACAGAAACGGGTATCACTGTGAGTGGAGACAGACACAGAGTGAGACATGTAGACACATATATTTTAAGCACAGAGACTTTTCTGTTACAGCCTCAATTCTTAAGCAGCTGCATCACATAAATGCCCACGTTATTCAATTCCAGCATCGAACAATGCTCATTAAATGTGTTCTCCCACACGGGTGTATGTGTGCTTGCATGTGGAGATCAAGTATGTGTGTGTAATTCAGTTGTGTGATGTGAATGTCTACATGCCTGCAGTGTATCACCCACCTCTCTGCAGCGTTGAATATGCCGCTGGCAGTTTGGGACCTGAGCTCAGGGGGGCAGGAGGAGAGGAAGAGGAGCAGCTCCTTCATCATGGAGCGAATGTTGGAGGCCGACACCAGCGCCAAGGAGAGATCCAACGCACGGCTGGAGAGTCAGCCAGAGAAGATTAATGTTTTGCAATTCTGTAATGTACACACTTTTAAAATGAGGCTGTGCTGCATGTGTGAGATCTAGTGCGATTTCTGTATTAATTTATCAATTTCAAAAAGAAAATTTAGTTTACAGTTCGTTTTATGTCGATACAGCTGAAGTCAGTTTGCTGTTATCAGTCCAGGCGTAGTTATAACAGTGTAGAAAATTATCACTCACATGGTCAAATCTTCTACATCCATCAGCATCCAGAATTTTGTCAAACTGCTTTTGCAGCAAGAGGACCAAATCCACCTTGCTGAAGTGCCATTTAGCAACACACTGACCTGTTAGCGCCAACAGGTGGCTGTTTTGTATGTGACCTCTCTGTGCTTCTTGGCCATGTTAGGAGAATCTACTCAAAGCAATAGATTAAGTATTGCTTTGATAACAACCTCATTAGCAGGGTTGGAAATCCACACCATACTGTCTGTTCAATCATACTTATTATAGGTGACTTGAGGAGGCTGCCTCTACTGTTTCAAACGTAAACACAATGGCTATGGTGACTCCATGATTGACTGCAGCGGGTCTAAATGCTGGTGTTACTCTATGGAAGGTTCTCTGAATTATTCACATCATCACCGGCAGAGAACACGCAGATCAGTGAGGAGAAACGGTCTTGGAGCGACGTCATGCTAACATAACATGAGATCGGATCGGATAATTAAAAACTTGTAGACTAAGTCAGTAAGTATAACATGCTGTAATAACTGAGTCATATTTCTCATTATTTCCTCGATTACAAACTACAATGTGCTCTCTATTTGGTTATGTGATGTTTTGACCCCGAGTCAAAATTTGTATTTGAATGGAACTGTTGTTTTGTTTTGCAGTTCATCCTTCCTGCCTGAGGCTGGTGCTGTTTCCCTGCTCTGAGTTCTATCGCAGGTTGTGGCGACTGGTGGTTGGCATGAAGGTCGATGGATCCTCCTTAAAATGGCCTCTGTTGATCCCTGTTTCACTCCTCCTCCTCCTCATTGGCTCCCAGCCTGATCACGCCCTGAAGCACCAAAGTCAACTTTGATGCGACACTTAATGTTCACTGATGACTATGTAACATCTAATTGCTTTTTGTTGTTTTTGTATAATTTAATCTTCTAAAAAGTTAGAAGTTAGCAGTTACCCTATAGAGGTAAAAAAGCTGTTTTCATTAAATCTTTTTTCTCCTCTATTACATTAAGGGGCTAAGTTTGCTGTTTGTATTTTCTTTCACTCATAGATTGGTTAGTTTGTAATTTTACAGATTTTGTTCTTTGTTGTATTGGCAGTGTTTCTCCTGACATCTGTGCTTCCTATAACTGACAAATAAATCGGTTCTGTTTAGGTTGCTTTTGTTGTGGCACTAGTTTTCGCTAGGCCGTGCATGAATGTGATGCCTTAGAGCATCACAAAAACATCAGCCTGTTGTGTCTGCTGTGGTTATTGGGATTGGGGACAGTCAGTACCTGCTACAGGGGAGTTATGCCCTGCTGTTGCCCTGCTGTACAGCTTTACACAACATCAATGATGCCAGATGGCAGATGCAGAAGCAAGCAGTCACTGCCTGAAAGCACCCATACAAACTAGTTTTGTATCACTTTGTTTTGTTTTATCTAGAGAGGTGATGTTGTATTGATGTCTGTACCAAAGTCCATCAAGCATAATGTTATTACTTTTGGTAAAAAGAAAATGTGAGAATCATTAAATAAGGAGACGACACGTGCTAAGCTTTCCTAAAATTAGGAAAACTGATTGATTTCAATGTAAAATGAACTGAACCTTTTCATAAATCACTGAAGTCTCTCATTAGGGATGACGCTGGAAAAGCATGACCTCGTACTGTCAGGTTTACTGAACATCTGTGGTATAACAGCTGTGCCTGACAAGCAGAGAGGAGGTGAAAGTTACCGCTTGACAGAAGCGTCTTGGTCCTTCAGGCAGTCCACTATGGTTCCTCGGTGGCGCTGCACTGCATTGTGGTCCGTCCCAACAATCTTTTGTAGAGAGATCATGGCGATATACCTGTACATGAATACGGAAGGGCCAGAGATAAACACAACATGTTATAAGCTTCATACTGCATCATGAGGAGGTGCTAGGAGTGAGATGAAGTATGCGGTTAGTTTGATTTCATGTGTGTGGTGAAAGAAAATATAACAAAAAGAATTGTTTCTTACTAATATTAATTTCTAGCAATTAGCTGGCAATCAATATCACTTGACAGCTCTTTACAAACTTCACTTTCTCAACATGGCGAGGATGACGTAGAATGAATAATTCATTTTTACACTTGGAATGTTTCACGGTCTGATCAATTATTTATGTGTGCACAGGAGAGACGTTATCTAGCCTGGCAGGGCTCACAGGAATAAACCAGTCCCATTACTGTCACACAGCCACAGTGAGGCTCAGGGCCCTTCAGTTAAAATCCAGACAGGCCTGCCTGGCCACATTGCCCCTATGGAGACAAACCCAAAAAATAGTCACATAACAAAACCCAGGGGAACCTGTTACAGGCCTCCACACTTCCTGATGAAAAATGACAAGGTCCAAAATTAAGAGATCAGCATTACCAGACAGACAGTGACCTTCTGGTGTGGCTCTAGAGGACTGACTCTAGGGAAAGTGATTAGTGAGCTCAGGCTGATAACAGCCTGTTGGGAGGTTTACTCTCTCTCTCTGACTGCAGTGAGTTTTGCCGCTGGCCTTTGTGAAATGGCAGAACGACTCAGAGAGATAAGAGAGAAGGGAGGGAAGGATGGGGAAGAGATAGAGAGAGAGTGAAGCAGGAATGTGGAGAGGGAGGAACCCAGAGGAGCAGACGGCAGCACTAACCGAATGTTCCTGTCGTTGTTCAGGAGAAATCTTCCCAAAATGTTCACAGCCAAAACCTGTGGCACAAGTAAAGCAAGTGCGTATCAAGTAACTACACGGACTAGGACACATTATTTCCTGTGTTTCAGTGTGTTTAAACACAGTGAAAAGCTGTTAGTCTCTCACCCTGAGGCCGCTCTCTGACTTGATGTCCAGCACAGTGAGAACAGTCTCATACAGAACAGCATTGCCCACAGTTTTAGTGCTGTCAGTGTTGGTCGCCACCTGTATGACAAATCAAACACACACTTTAGTCAGGTTTATTAGTTATTCAACTACATAC
>JAPZDY010000004.1:4696380-4744714 GCA_029783645.1 Ctenochaetus hawaiiensis | reverse complement strand
TGAGACATGAGTGCATTTCTTCTTTTTCAGAATGAAATAAGTTGTGAATTTGGCTGCTTTCTTAGATTGGTCTAATAGGTTTGAGTCAGGGTTTTTTTCAGCCTAATAATGGCCTCCTTCACTTACATTGACACCTATTTAGACAGCATGCTGAGAGTTCAAGAACCAGCAACCAACTGCGAATTCAACATCTGGAATCATCTAGACATTTTATCAGCTTCATTTGCCATGTAACAACCAGGAAAGAGTCAATAGTCAGTCAAGTGTGAAATTACTTTTAAGCCTCTAAAAATGTCTATGTATAAAAATGTATATTTATTAACCGTTGATTCAATATTTTTGTTGAACCCCTTGAATTACAGCTAAAAATCTACACTGTGTCGGTGTAAAGAGGCAAAATTCCAAAAATTTGGTACTATCCAACTAGGTATGGATCTGGCTTTGGGTATGTGGTCAACGTATGCAAAATATTTACTGAAGACACTGTAGAAACATCATTAAAAAAATCTGTTTTTTATCATAAGCTCTCTGTTCATGTCTTAGAATTGTAATGATGAAAGAAATGCTAAAATTCTTGTGAAAAGCTGTAGAACTTCATATTCCCACCGCTAATTTTCAAGGAAAAATAACCCTTTTTCAAATGACTGAATGTGCAATAATTAGGATCATGTGCTAAGACAAAAAGAAGTTCTCTAAAAATTCAAATTTACCTTCTCTATGTATTTAAAAGGGAACCTGATAAATGAAGTATTAAAACAACAGAGCACAGAAACATGTCAGAAATACAACAAAAACCATCTGAAAATTTTCATTTTAGTGTTACTATAGTGAGGTGATAATATAAACAGAGTTTGAACAATACAGTACAAAGAACTTGCACATTAAAATTATTTCAACAGCCTCCCAGACACACAAACAACATGATTAAGTCTGAAGTTCAAAAGTAAAAAAAAAAAAAAAAAGTGGAGTGTTTCATAATTTCAGTGTTTCAAAAAATTTAAAGTGCCATTTCATCTCAAACACCTGTTCCCAGATCACACACTGAAACAACAGTGGTCAAGAGGTCAGAAAAATAGAGAATAAGAATCCAGTGGTGCAGAAAAGCATGTGAATGTGTATGCTAACCTTTTCCCCCCACCCAAACAGAATGTGAGCTGTTGTCTATATTTGCTTATGCACATGATCAGTCAGCCGTTTGAGGGCTTTCGTCTTCTCCATCGTTCTCATGAGGCTCGGTGGGTTCCACGTTCTCGTCCATGACTGGGTAGACCACCGAACAGAGCTTTTGGCACAGATGAGTCATTTTACCTGGATTCAGAAGAGAACAGGGAAATAATTTTGATCAGAGTTAACAGTTTATATGTAGAAGTTCTTAATTTCAAACACACTTGTTGACATTTACTCGGATAAACATACCCTGTGCTGTTCTATATTGTTCTCTGTCAAACTTATGAATCATGAATCCTGGTATTTCACTTTCTAGAGCAGCGTTTCCTTTAGTGTGGGTTGCGCCCCTCTTGTGGAGCATAAAGGTATTGCAGATGGTCTGCAGCTTGGCCGTGAAAAAAATAAATAAATAAATTGTCCATGTAATGATGATTTACAAATATTTATTGTAATGTCAATAACTTCAATGGAGCCTTTGCTGCAAAAAATGTTGTCATTTTGTTCAGGAGCTATCTACATGTCACTGTTTATTATGTACAGTACGTATCCATCTACAACAACATGATATTCCAAAGGGTTTTGCTAAATTTTTTAATCTTTTTTAAAGCCTCTAAAGTTTTGGAAGCTTTGTTGTACAGACAGTTAAAATTGTTGGAAGCTAAGATTACACTTTCAAGGACAGAGTCTTAATATCTTTTATGCAAGACACAAGGATGTTGCCTTACCAATAGAAGTATCACACCACTGAGGCTTGTTTTCCCAGTAGACTCCCAGGAAATACACAGGAACACCTGTCATCATGATGGCCAGACCAATACCACAGACCACAGGCTCAGAGTAGAGAGAAAAGACCAGCAGGAAGGCCCAGAACAGCAGGTAGATCACTGGCCACACCAGGCTCACCTGGAAGAGGTCAGTGATCAGTGTTGAAAAAGATCACATATCCATCCAGCACACTTCTACAGGCTGATTTAATCAAATACAGCCTGGACATATGTTTGTCATTAAATAAGAATTTATACACTTTCAACAATCATTCAGTGTAGATATCGTTATAAATGTTTTACACTGATTTATTAAATTACATGGTTGGTTATGACCAAAAGTTCTACCAGAATTAGAAAGAAGCTTGGCCAAAAAGTAATATTTGTAGCCCTCTATACACAAAGCAACATCCAATAAACTGTAACTGAATTGTGCAATGTTCAGGGGAAATATACTGGTATCTCAAAAGACTGTTGCTCTGATGTCATGTCAGTCACAATTTTCTGCAAGTTTGGTTTCAAGTATCCTCATGTAAACATTCTCTCTGTGTCTTTACCTTGATGGGTCGATGCATGTTGGGTTCTTTAATGCGCAGCACAATCTGCCCAGCAACAGTTACGCCATAGAAGAGGTAGTTGATAAAACCGACGTAGTTAATGAGGGTGTAAATGTCACTGGTGCACAGCATCAGCAGAGTGGAGATCAGCTAAATGAGGGGAGAGAGAAGGAAGTTTTCATTTCTGGACATGGTGAAAACAAAGGCCACCCAAAGGACAACACGTAGATGTGTTTCTGTTATTAGGACTCACAGTGAACAGTAAGGCTGGGATAGGAGTGCAGCGTGTGACGTGAATCATGGCCAGCAGACGTGGGAGATGACCTTCCCTCGCTCCAGCGAAAAATAGCCTGAGAGACAGAGCATGAGACAGGTTAGTGCTGAGAGCAGAGCCAGCTGGTGCTCACCTTGTGCACAGCTCTGGAAACAAAACACAGTTCAGGTGGTAAAGGAAGCACCAGTGCAGAGGCAGAATGCGCAAGTGAAATTTTTAGGGTAAAAATGGAGAAAAAACAGGAGTACTTTGGAATATATTACTAGTCAGGTGGGAGTGTCATAGCAGGGTAAAATATCCATCTTAAGGAATAAAATTATTGATTTGACCCCCCAACACAGTCTGAAATCCAATCCAAAGATGAGCATTTACACCACTAATGCAATGTATTCCTGTTGAGCCTCTCATTTGTACCCTGCTGCTCCGTGTATTTCTGCAGATATGGGCACAAATAGTATCAGTGTGGAAACGAGCGTTAATCAAAAAAAGCACAGCAACCACAGAAGCTGGAATGAGAAGAAAGGGAGGACCGTCTGGTGAGATGGGGGAGGACAAACTGACCGCGACGACGTGAAGAGGGAGCCATTGACCCCCCCGAAGGTGGAGAGTGCCACAGAGATGGGCATGATCCATGACATTACTCCTAGCAATTTCTCTCCAAAGGTCTGAGAGAAATATTAGGAGTAGAGAGAGAGAAGAGGAGGAGAAAACAAGTACACAGTTCACACATATACTTTAATAACAGCAACTAATCAGGACACTTGAAGGCAGAGCGCAAAAAGACGACAAACTAAGCGTAACTAGCTTCGTGCTAAAATGAGGAGCATGTCTCAGATCAATGCAGTCCCATTAAACGGCTGCTGACAACACAAACACTCCATATCAAAGTGATTACAAACTATGAACTTCTAACTACATGCATTCTACATGCAGTACCATACATATACACACATACAGACGCACACACACTTTTAGCTCTGAGTGATGATAGGCTGTCTTACCACTGCCACAGCGTTGGAGGCCAGCAGCTCCTGTGGGCTCATAGCTGTGACGTAGGCCACGTTGGCAAACACGTAAACGAAGGTGACTACTGGAATGGAGATGAAGATTGCACGTGGCAGATTCCTGTGAGGATGAAATAAGATGGTGGTTTATGGTTTATTAACCACTTCAGAGACTGAGCTTTGATGGCTCCACAGAGAAATATTTCTAACATCCCATTTAACATGTGAAATATCTGCATGCACAGTGATTTAAAAAAAAGTGAATAAAATGGTTGGACTACTCATGAGGATTGATTTATTCTGGTGACCCTTATTTGAACCCCTATTGTTAGTCATCATTGAATAAATGGTCTCTGCCTCGTCATCTACACTTCTGTTACCTCTTCCTTTTCTCTGCCAGAAAGCCTTTAAATTTGCCAAGTTTATTATGTTATTATTATATATTTTTGATGAAAATATCAGAAATGTGTATTTTAAATTGTATGTTTATTACTGAGGTTATAGGTAAAGGTGGTGTTGTATTGGATTAAATTGCATTAAATTGAAGTTTTTCTATTTTTTTTTTGTCTTGTCTATTTACATTATTGAGGAGGCCACAATATGAGAGCCATCATTCCAAATGATGCAGTTCAGTCCAACACCATCACTATCTGCAACTTTAGTGCTTTGGCACAGAAAAGAGTTAACACCTTTATGACGGAGTCAACAAACTTTGAACACTAAAGGCATCATGAAAGTAAATTTGTTGGAAGAAAAGTTGTATTGGATTACACTAAGCTGCACAGTTGAACCTTAAGAACTAGGCATACTTCAGTTTATGTAATTTCTAGCAGATTCTTATTTTTAGCACGTAATATGCCAATTTATTAAACAAATTTTGTTTCTTTTCTCATGGAAAAAAATATTAAATTTTCCTTATTACTTATTTAGTTTTATTCAATATATTCCGTTAATTTGATATTTCATCTAATTGGAAGAATCCTTTTTTAACCCTTTCATGTATTTTGTTACCTGTACGGGTCAACCAACTCCTCTGTGACGTAGTTAAGGAAGTTCCAGCCTCCATAAGCAAAGGAGCCTTGTAGGAAGGACAGAGCTATCAGACCGACATCATAGTCTCTGAAGGTCTCAAAGGCGTGAACTGGCTCTAACCAATAATAGTGACCTGTGAATCCAAACACATACAGGAAGCCCAAAGTTAACATGAGCTGTTTTTTTCCTTCCACAATCTGAGCAGCAGAGGGCACTACACAACCGGCAAAGCCATTTTTTTATTTTAAGAGCAAAGAGTACAAAAGGTTTGTTTGCTCATGCTGCATGTTGTACACGGTTTACTACTGGATGTGGTAAAGGTTGCAGTCATCTAAAATGTGTTTACACACCTTTCATCTACAAAGATGAGAAATCCTCATGGTTCTGAAAGTATTTCAGAGAGGTCAGACATTTTTTTTCCTTTTTCAGGTTTTTACCCTCAAAGGATTAAGGATTTATGAAGTGGTGGATATTTTAATCCAAGAGATATTTTAGTTAACTCCTTTGTGGACATCTTGACCGCGCTGACTGCAACTAAACAGGTTTAAGTTGCAGTAATTATTTAACATGTCTAGAATTTAACTCACTAAACACTGTATTCAAAAAAGCTCTCAGACGATCAGCAATAATCAACACTGGATCACTTTAAGGTCAGGAAAAAAGAGAAATTAATTAGCCTTCATCTCCGGTTTCAATGCCACACAAAAAAAGGGTATAATAGGGAAGTCACACAAATGAGTCTGTTCACTTGGTCTGGCAGAGTGTGTGTGTGTGTGCGTGTGTGGGAGGATTATGACTGGGATGAAGAGCTATGAGGGACTGTAATCCCTTTTTACGTTGGAATCACAAATCCCATGAGGCACAAGAGGACTATATCATGATGGCAGCTACAGTGTTATAGCACTAAACTGTTTTCACCTTTTTAAATGGAGTAGTAGTGAGAATAAATTACTGAAAAACTTCATATTTATTGTGAAACACTGATGAGTCTTTTCTCTTCAGACTTACAAACACTTCAAATAAAAACACCACTCTTAAGTTCAACTGCTTAAAACTCAGATGACCTGAGTTGACACTGTTTCAGTTAACAGCTAAAAAAGGAGAAAAAAAAAGAGTGAAAAAGGTTGAGACAAGAAGACAAGATAAAGGGAGCAAATATTACCTTTGCATATTTGGACAACACCCATGATTATGATGAGGCCCAAGGCCAAAAGCTTGCCAGCGGTGAAGACATCTTGGACACACGTAGCCCAGCGCACACTGTGGCAGTTCACCCATGTCAACAGCACTGAAGGGCCATAAAGATAAGCTAGAATTATATCTGTTGTATCTATGGGCTGTATGAGGGATTTACTTTGATGTATGACTTACGCAGGCAGACAGCAGCCAGCAGACGGAGGCCGTTGTCTGGGGGCAGGCAGGAGGGGAAGAGAGGCTGCAGGATGTAGTTAGAGAAGGTGAGGGCGATCACAGCCTGGTTAGTGGGGTAGATAACCAACACAGCGATCCACAGGCGCAGAAAGCTGGGGGACAACACAGATAGGAGGTTAATGAGACGTGACAACAGACCTGTGTCACACACCATTTGGTGCACACACACACCATGAACACAAGCACAACACAGTGTGTGAGAATAATAACCCTCTTTACAGCAAAATGTATTGGACAACAATAGAAATTGAGGGTCTTAGCTAAGTGTATTATAGTGATGCACTGGAGCATTGTTATTACAGACAAGAGAAATGAGTGGAACTAGGTCAGTGACATTGTAGGTTGCTGGAATACAAAATTACATTATGCACTGCTTTAATTAAACGGTGAGCACGACTGTGGCAGAGGAACGGAAGCAGGGCTTTACACTGAAATTTAATTAATTACAAAAGGCTTGATACACCCTTGCTATGTAATTTTTTAGACTGCCTTGCATCATATGACTTGATACTACATAAGCTACAGAGGACTGGAACACAGTGTTTTTAATCTGCACACGTATTACACCACCAACACTTTTTAATGCTCTTTTGCAGACATTATGTGATTGCAGCATCTTTCAAAAGGATGGTGACTCTTAAGGTTCAGTGTGGTTATAGAAAAATGAGACGATCCCAGTTAGCATTGGTACAGTCCATGTACTGATTTCATCTGTGCAGTGGCAAGTCATCCCGTAATACTTAAAATGAGACAACTGAAATCAGATTTTGAAATTCCGCATAAAAGGGGCTTAAATCTAAGCCTGATAATCAGACAAGTATCATTTGTTCTCACCCAGCCAGTCCTCCAAAGATGTCCTTGACGTAGGAGTAATCCCCCCCCGACTTTGGGATGGTCACGCCCAACTCTGCATAGCAGAGAGCACCGATGGCTGTGATGACTCCCGTGGTAACCCACACTATGATGGCCACACCCACTGAGCTGGCATTCTCCAGGACCCCCTTAGGACTCACAAAAATCCCTGAGCCAATGATGTTGCCTTAGTGAATACAGAGAACAGATTGAGAGATAAATCAGAAACAGTGTTTGAACCTTTAGCATAAAAATCTTACCTTTAAATACAAACACAAAAGAAGTAAGTGCAATAAAGAAAGTGAACAATCTTCTGAATAAAGCAGTCTCATATTACAGATATTATAGTCATCAATAGTTGGAAAAGAGCAGCATTAAAATACGTTTAAGGTCACTAACAAAAATTGCAGGCTATAAAGGAAAATAAACAATTTCCTGTCACATAATGCCTTGCTTCCTGCAGTCCTCATGTTGGGCTTTGTGTGACTTTGCTGGTCAGCCCATGTGAGGAAAACTGCAGGCTTGTCTGAGATAAATTGTGCCTCTGCTATTGTTGTTCAAAAAGATTGCTATATTTAAATTTTGACATCTTGCAAGTTATTGGAGGAAGTGCAAAGCTGTTTCAGTGGATGATAGCGATGTAGCTGATATTCTTAGTAGTATTTTTCCATTTGCCTGTGCTTTTTATCTTTTTGGAAATTACTGTTCATAACCTGTGATCCTCAATACCAGGAAAAAAAATATAAATCTGGAGTTAAAAATACAGAAGGTTTGTTTGTTGAAAGAATAATCTAAAATGTTTTCAGCTGATGGGAAAAGATGAATAGAAGTGACTGTACTAACCCTGATACTTGGCACTGAATGCAGTATGAATAAAATGCCAACTAGTTTGTTACATTAACAGTAACAGTTGTCAGCTGCTGGATGGGCTGATAAGCTTTTGACAGAGATCAATTCTGTGACTGACCTTGGCACTGCACTTGCCATTCTGGCAAAGTGCAAGGCTTAAGACACAGACTGTCCAAAAGTCAGTCTATTTTTTGGTCATTCAAGTTTGTTAGCTTTTTGTTTCTTTTCAAATGTGTGCATCACACTGGTTTGACTTGTTTAATCATGACTAAATTTAAACATTGTTCTTCAGATAGCCACCACTGTTCAATCCCAATAAATGCCCATCATATGGTTTCAGAAAAAATGCTCTGTATGGGCTAACCCAGTTTCAGACAGTGCTTCCACACAGGCCCACTCTGTTTTTTTTTTTAAATGGGTAGATGGAATAAGCGGTTAGATGATCTCTCAGTTTTCCATAATAATCCATACATCACACTGTCACTGGCACAGAGCATGAGGGTACAGCTGCTTCTTGCTAAAGGTACAACACCCACACTAAAGCCATGCTTTTAGATGGGAAAAGAAAATGCAATCTCAACAATTGTGGACAACCATTAGTGGGATTGCTTTTTATTGATGTTTCATTTTTCCTCACTGCATGTGTGGGAGGCAGACAGGGACCGGGCTGGTTTCACAGCAGTTCCGACATTTCTCTGGAAACATTAAATTGATGATAAAAGAGCATGTGCAAGACGCCTGCTGCCGAGGACACCCCGCCATCATGACAGGCATTTGTGACAGAGAGAGTGAGGGGAGAGTTCAACCACTTAGTGCAATACAAATGGCTGTACTTTAAAAAGGATGGCTTCAGCTACATTTTCTGAATAAATGAAAGGGAGGAAGGTTCGTTTACATCATGAAAATACTTTTAACATATGTTTAAAACTGGAACAAAATTAAACACCAATTATTTGTTACTAAAATTACAATGTTTTGAGAGCCACAATTAAAAAAATGTCCTACTAAATGTAGTGTAACAGCCTGCTGGGCTAGTTGAAAAGGATGACAAGGACAATTACTGGAAAAAAGCAAGAAAGTAGGCTATGGACAGTAGACGCTGATGTTTGCAGCACTGACTGAAGTTCACTACAGGTGATGTGTGAGGGGGAGACCCCACCTACTCACCGATTATAATGCCACAGGCGCTGATAAGGCCGATCTGCTTTTTCAAAGCCACCCCGGAGCTTCCTCCTGCATCTTTCCCGACACCTGACGGGGGGTCTGGGGGTTCTGACTGACTGTCTCCACCGCTGCTGCTGTTGTTCCGCTTCCTTGGACCCTCGGCCATCCTGCAGCCCAGTCCGGTGTGTCCCCTCTCTTATGTGGTCCAGGTGACGAGGGCAGGGCCCCCTACTAAGCCTTGAATACAAACGGAGGGATTTTAGGAGAACTTGTTTTGACACATTTGCTGAGTAATTTATCCACCACTTTGCTTCAGCCCATGAGATTCTGAAAAAAGGCCCACGGCAGCTGTTTCCATCTTTAGTTGGCTAGTAGAGCTAAAATTAGAAACCACATCCCAGCATTAATAATTCACACTGCGACACGACGGCGGCCACTACAACTGGGACGTTTTCTAGTGACAAAAGATGACTTTGAAATATTTTGACTTTGTTCAGGAAAATAAGTTTAAATTAACTGGTAAGTGTTGAAACATTCAAGTTTAAATTGATTGGTTTTAACATGTCTCGAGACAGCATCAAACCGAGTTTTTCTGAATGAGCAACAACACTGTAGGAAAGTGTAATTAGTCCATCAGCACTGACTTAACGCTCTTTGTTTCGCTGTGTAAACCAAAAGCAAGCGGCTCATTAAGTGGTGACCCACCTTTTCAGCAGCTGCAGTGACTTGAAAAACCCCTGAAAGCTCCCTGTTATGTGACGGACTTCATGTTCGGCCTTTTTTTTCCGTCGGCTGTCCGTGATGAGCAGGGTAACGAAAAGGCTTTGAGCTGACAGCCTCGATAAATACAAACGCTGGATATTTTTGACCAATGAGCACAGCCCAAATTGTCCATACGTCCCAGGCCCCGCCCCCTGTAGTGGGAACCAAGCATACACAACAATACACGACATACAGCTTATTCTTGCCTCTTGCATAATGGCTATAGTAAAACGCTTAATATTAAATATAAGGAGTAATTAGGCATTCATTGTAATTTTATTTTCAAAATAAATCTTTTCGATGAAAAATCAAAAGTGAATTAAATGCTATAAAAATGTTTAAAATGTCCAAAATACTGCTTATTTCAAATGGGACTGCACTAACAATGACTTTTGGACTTTTTGGTGTCATATTTGACATCTTTATAGTTGTGTTAGTTAGTTCTCCTTCTCAAAATGTCAAATAAGCTAAACTAGAAAACTTTTAAACCTGCATATTAACAGCATCTGACCTTACATGGATAAGTGGACAGCCTTAGTTTTTTAATTTATAACAATTGTCATAAAAAATATTCAGTAAAATATCAGTCTTCCAATATAACCTAAAATTGCTGAACAGTAGGGAGGACATACATTTGAATCCCCTTTTCACCCTAGCTGTTAGCATTTACCCAAAACAACAACTTGTAAGATATTTGTTAACAAGTGTATGCAGCATGATAAGACCAGACAGGGTGTGTTTGTGGGCCTACACTCTTAGACTGGAGTAGTTAGACAGTGAGGGGTGTAGAATGGGTGGGTGGGTGGGTGTCAGGGGGAAGTGCGTGGACTTAAACAGTTGCTCATGCCAGCATTATATTATCCTGGGTGGATTAATGTCAGCAGTAATTTTAGGGCGTGTTTAGGTGCATTTGTTATGTATTTAAGAGCTGAATGATTTAAATGGCTGCACTGATAAATAAACCCATTTGTTCAACCCACTTGCATTATTTTGTGTACTTAACTCCTTATGACTTAGTTTCCTTTACACATGGCAGGTCTGTGTAAGGAGCCTTGTACCTTCAACTCAAACCAAAATTAAGTAAGCTTAGCTCACATAGCCATCCCTGTCTCAGCACTGCTGAAAAGGTCTGGCTGCACAAATGATCATTTCGCTTAAGGAGAAAAAATGCTCTGGCTTGTTTGTATTTCTTCAGACCAATCCCACTTGTCTCGGATAGACTGCAGTGATGGCATGCCTGCAAAAACAACATGCAGAAAATGGAAAAAGAGGGCAAACTGAATTACTTGACTAATGGTGGGCTCATACCCACAGTCCAAATACGGTAAATCAGATTAGGGTAAACTAAGAATAACACCAATTTTATTACCTGTGGTCCAGCAGCAGATGATCACATAAAGGTGACATCTAGTGGAAAACTTGAATTAACGCAGATTAGACTTCCACCTAATTTAAGCAAACTATTAACTCTCCTCCTGCAATCATTCAATAATGATTTAGAAACTTTAAAAATTGTAAACATGCCAATGTCAAAAAAAAGTTCAAAGTATAGTGGTGTCAAACAAAGTCAAACAAAGCACAGAGTATGAGGAGAACATTACAGTGTTGTCTTTATTGACATGTTTCAAATGTACAGAAAAAATAAAGGTATGAAGAGACAGCCCCCAAACAATATGGTAGTGACCTGCAGAGAGTAACCTTCCTCCCACAGGTTCGTGTGAAGGGGAAGGGTATTTCATCTCATGATATGAATATGGAATGTGTGCTTGATAAGGCAAAAGTCCGACCGGATCTAAAGTGTATGATGACAACACCTGTACAAAACAGCGGGTCGGGGGAAGGGGATAATATAAAAATAAAATAAACAAACTTAGAGATGTTTGACCTCATATATGAATGAGAAAATCCCACAGCAACAAAACACTTTTGTGTTCAGGTGATAGTCCATTCCTACTGAAACCGACTTCTTAGAAACACAAACTGTAAAAATTCAATTTTCCAATCAGTTTTTTTAACTACTGGCTCCAAAGTGCCTACCACAGACCACATTTTAAGGATTTTGCACCACAAGTCAGGGTTTTAACTGTGTGTATAAAAAGAGCCAGTCCTCCACTCTAACTGCCACCAGAGTCTAACAGAAACATGAGAGTGTATGCCTTTTTGACAGGTGAGCTGATCTTCACAGGCCGATGGTGTAGGAGCGTCCTGCTGGATTGTGGATGGCAGAGCAGGAGGGCTCAGTCACGGCCCATTCATACCACACCTTCTTCCCGTTGTTGCAGCGCCAGAATCGCACTGTGACATCATCATCCCGTGATACGGTGATGGGTTGCTATGGAAAGAATTAATATGTGAATGTAATCATGTATATTGTTACATTTGCAGATCAAATGAATTAAAATGAATTCTGATCGTCAAACTTACTTTTAAGGGGAAGAGGATGGGGAACCAGGAGAACATTCCAGGTGAATGTGTATCTGGTTTTATACCTGACGCACAAGCACACATAAATTATAAACATTAAATTTAGATCCTATTCTGCACAATGTGACTACCTCTTTTTCAATATGACTTACTGAGTGTGACATCTTTGTACAGCGTGGTTTCAAAGTAGCCAGCAAAACCATGAAGCACTGAGTTACAACCCACTGTGAATCTGAGGCACTGATACCGATTATTGTTCATGTCTGTAAGAGAAAAAAAGGGCCATCAACATATTCCAAACAAAGTTTACTTTTTTGTTGGTGTACAATGTGATTTCAGTGTATTTTTTTCAACCTGTTGAGGGGTGCGTGAAAGTGAAGCAGGCTTTGGGGTCAGCCAACTGGTGGAAGTTATGAAGACGGACTACGTAGGGCGTTTCGAAATGGCACTCCGGGTCCTTGTCACGTTCCCTGCACCCCCGTACTTCATTGTAAAGCTTGGAGGATGACAGTGGAGCCAGGAAGGATGTGTAGGAGCAGGGAATGCTCACTCCATCATCTGACAGTGCCGTGATGAGAAAAAGAAAGAAAAAGTGATTTGAGATGTAAGGAAGCATGGAAGGTAACGGAGGATGACAAATGCTTTCAGTATGTTTGATGTGACAAGCAACCGAGGCTCTGCTCTGCATTCATTTACTTCGCAGCTTCAGCTTCTGCATGTGTATTTTTTATTTTTATAAAAAGAAATTTTAAGAGTTCACCTAGACCACAACACTGAATTACCTTTGAGAAAGTGCTGGGCTCCATCTAAGCACTCAGGGGAGAGCTCGTTGTCACCAAATGACCCAAGTAGCTCACTGACAATGATGTCTGCTTTCTCAGGTGCTGCCCAGTCCCGCATGTCACATGACACCACTGTCACCTGATCGCCCCACTCCTCAAAGCGCCAGTTCTCCAGCCTAAACAAGTGTCAATCAAAATGTTTGTGCTTGCACTTGAATCATTAACATTGCCATATAAAACTTCCAGGCTCCACTCCACATGTTGGTTACTTTTAACTTGAAAATGCTCTAGTTGTAGCACTAAAACTCCATAATATCTCCTTACAAAGGATGATTTAATTTGATTATTTGGTACTGTGGGGTAACTGAAGATTTATCAAGCACAAATGTTTCACTTTTTACCACCACTTTTGTGTAATCACAACAGGATGCAATAAATAGACAGGCACAAAATGTCAAAAATCCTTTTTAACTGACATTGTGATTTGAACAAAACACTCCTACTGTCAATATTAAGTTACCAGTATTTGCCTGTTAATATTTTTACCCATACAGACATGAGCACTAGCACAAGCACAAGCAGCACTTCCCCACTCACGTGATTACAGCATTGGGATTTTTCTCCACGGCATACACCCTCAGTTTCCTGTCTGCCAGTCTGGCAGCACGAAGGGACGCGTTGACCAGTGGACCTCGACCTGCTCCCAGCACCATCAGCACCCTGTGGATAGACACAGCATTGTTTTTGATGGAGCTGCAATCACTAGTGACCTCATGTCCGATCACAACCTGTCTCACCACCAAGTTGTACCACTGACTTATTTTCTCTCAAGCACATTACATGGTTCTACAACTAGAGGTAAAGAACTTAATCGGGGAAGAGGGTGTTGTTTGTAAAAATTAAATCTCAGTGTATGTGCAAGGCATAAATCAAATCTGAATTCAAACTTCATTAAGTCACTGCGAGCAGATTTGGGTTACAGATACTCACTGAACGTTTGTGTCTTTCTGCTCCTCTGGAACTCTGTCAAGTAGACATTTATAAACAGCCTATAGATGCAAAGACAAAACATAAGTATTAATATGTTCTTTGTTTAACTGTTGCGAAAAAATTAAAACTTTTCTAACCCTAACTTAAAAGAGACATGTCAGTGGTGTTCAAGTGCTACACGAGTGATAGTCTGTCATTACAATCACTGTCAGCTATGATGAGTCTGGCTGTTTGAGTTCTCTCTATAGTTACAAATTCAAACATCGTTTGGACAGCAACTTAAATATATGCTCATGAAAGGGCCTTTTATAAACTAAGTCACTACTTAATAGCCCTATAGCTGATTGGCTTTGGTCTGAAAGACTACTATAGTTTCCATGTCTGAATACACAACATAAAAAGTGTAGGACGTGTGTGCTTCCAAAAGCTGGCTTTAGGTGTAGTGAGTCTCTGTTTGAAAATGCGACAAAAAAAAAAAAAACTTCATCTCTGTGTCAATATACACTTAAAATTTGTTGAAGTGCAGGGATAGCTGCTTACAGAGCGGACAACTAAAAACAACATCACATAGCGTTTTCACATAAAATTATGTAAAGCGGCCATGAACCTTTAGTTTAAATAATGCAACATGAAATTGGAGCAGATTGTATGTAGCACAGCACCAACACTTAGAGGAGTGTGGGTCAACTAGCAGGTCTTAAAAATGTTTATTCCTCAGTGGGAATTTAAAGTTCAGCATAAAAACTAGTAAACACTGTATGGTGCAACAAAGTTGTCTCTGTGGTTTGTCTGTTTATTTTCTATTGTGTTCCAGTATTTTGAATGTCTGAGCAAATGTAGTTACAGCTGTGTCTCATGGTCCCACCTGCTGGTACTGAGAATATTTAATAGGATCCTTCTCAAACACTTCATATGTCTGAGACTCCAGGTTGTCCATGAGCGGCTAAATAGAGGAAGGAAAAATACAGTACATTATTAAAAAGTAAAAATCATTTATACAGATTTGAAATATAGTCAAACACAAATGAGCTCTTCCTTACCTGGAGTGGAGACTGCAGGTAGTCCTCATAGCCCTTGGCAAAGAGCTCGTAGGAACTGGGTGCAGGCCGGTTCTGGTTGAGGTATTCCAAGTACTGCAGGTAGGATCGGAAGTCCTTCTCAGTGTGGCGGCTGGTTCCCATGAAGATGAACTGAGCCTCCAACTAGGAAAAGAGATGTTTTTTTTAATTAAAAGAAAACCTTTGCATTTTGCTGCTAATTTATTCAGTTGAATCTGTAAACTATAATACCTTGAAAAGAGAGAAGATTATACGCTGATGGGCTTTTGACAAAACAGGGAAGCCCTTCTTATTAGTTAGGAAGATGCTAGTGGGAAGTATGGCAGCTTTGATTGGTTCCCCGAGCCATTTATCAATCACAGCATCTGAAGGCATGTCTGCTCCAATCTCAATGGCTTCAGGAATACAGAAAGAAAGAGACATTTTAGTAGCAGACAAAACCATAATTATCTCTTAATGCACTGACTCTACCCCAGGCTACTGCTTCACATTGTGCTCTCTTACCAAGACAGACCCTCTTGTTGTAATCACAAAGGGTTCTAAATGAGTTCCACCTAGAAGAGCAGAGGCAAGTAAACAAAATAAGTCACGATTCTAAAGGAAATCAATAACAACTGTTCTAGCATGCAGACAGCACATGACTGCTAAGGAAGTGGACTGGTGTGAAACTAACCAGCTCCAGGTCTTTTCATCAACACTTGTGTCATCAATGCAAGCGCTTGGTTCATTCTCTATCAGGTCCTCTCGCACGTCCTCTGAAGCCATTAGTGGGACACGTATCCAGAACTGGATTGGACACAGAAAAACAAAAGCAGTAAGCTGATGAATTCGGCAGTTTGTCTGACCTCTCTCTATCTAAAAACAACATATGTGAACATGTTGAGTTTTTAAATGCTGTGTGTCTTACATTTGAGGTGTGGTGTCCAGTGTGGATATGGCTAAGCAGCTGGTGGGCTAGATTGGCATTGTTAGGTCCCTTTAAAGGGATCATGAAGACAGGCAGACCAAGGTAGGCTGAGAAGTTTAGCTCCTGTGCGAGAGCCTGGAGAGAAACACAGGAAACAGAATGATGAGAGCTTGGCTGGATGACAAAAAGGGACAGATTGAAAGAATGGACCAAATAAGTTTACTCATGCCACAACATCTTGTGATCAAGGAACATTCTTCCAAAACAACATCCATGATGGGCACAAAAAAGGAGTATGTCAAAGAAACTGTCCAGAGTGAGGAACTTACAGCCTCGGAGTTTCTGCGTTCTGTCTCGACTTCTGAATCGGCGTCGATCCATGGCGAGAGCTTCCCAACAATAAGAGTGTTCCAATCTAGACAAAGTATAACAGATAATGTTTTTTCCCTCATTGTTATAGTTTCATAGTAAAAAATGAATGTGCGAAAAAAGACACTAACAAACATTTTACCAACAGCATTAATCTGATATGGCAACCCTTTGTGTTACTGCAGATAGACAACATCATAAATTCATTTCTGCGCTAAATCAAAGTGTTACAGCTGCTAAGTAACACATAATGGGCAATTAGCCTATCTGACATACTCATACAACTGCTGTCTCTCATGATGTAAGCTCTTTTGTAGGTATCTGTGATACTTATAAACTTGTCTGCATCCTGAAAATTTTCTTAAAATGTGTTGTTTGATCATATTAGTCAATTTTCTTGCTCTGTCATTCTCACCTTCTTATTACTACATTCAATGCCTGACACGGTCAAAATACAAGGCAGATGGACTGTGTGAATAGTCCTTGACCTTCTGTCTCCATCAAAACTTGGATATGTTTATGTTTTGCATTTTAAGAATATAATGGACAGTTGTAAATATGCCAGAGAATTGGAGTTTGGTCTGAGAATCCAAACCAAACCTGAAATAAAGACCTATACCTAAACATTAAAAAATGAATTGTACCCACCCTAGAATCACAGAAAAAAAACACTTATCATGTAACGAAACATTTATTAAATTTGTCCATCTATGTGTGTTTTATTATCCTAGTTTTCACCACATTCTCCTTTTATTAATACTTGGAATATCAATACTTGGAATTGATCTTTAAAACAGGTTATTCATATCTCCGTCTACAAGATCATAGCTTATTTCAGGTTTCGGCGCTTCTGTCTTCAAGTGTCTCCTAAATTTTCAGCTTCTTAACCACAATGGGATGGTTCAGAAACCTGGCTAAGGTGTTGACATGCACTGTATCTGGTTTCTGTCAGAATATTTCAAGTAGTATCCAGGTTTTTCAGGGCAGGGAAAAAACCTTATCCGGGTTTCTGAAGCCTGTATTAGTTGTTCAAAAACGCAAATAATAACCAGGGTAATGCAAAAATCTGATCTTAACCAGACTACCAATACGCATGTATACGAACTCTAATAAATATGAGAGTAGATCCACGAACCTCTTCCACACAGCAGCAGGTCTGACCGGGTCTGGGCACCGAGTCGAGATTTAGCGGGCTCCAACTCAAACTCTCTCCTGAACCTCGAGTGGAAGAGGGGCATGCACAGGAAGTCAAACCTGAACACCATGGAGAGAAAGCACATTATTTTTCACAGTGATCGGTTTTATAGACTCAACCACTGATGGAAATCAATCCATTTTACTTAACTATTAACCTGAAGGCTCACGATTTTTAGCCAAATAGCCTATAAGATGTTTATGAACACTGCACACCAGTGTCAAGCATCACCGTAATTGGGCACGTGCTGGTAATTCACCGGCTAGCTTAGCAAGCATCACGCACTGACATTATGCTAGCAGACCAGCGCGTCTCTCTCGTGAGCCCACTTCAACTAAAAGGAACTTGAAAGACTCTCCTCACCCAAGTTTGGCGACAGCAGCCAACGTATCTGCTACCTCAGGCACGCAATTCAAATCTCTCCCGCAGGACACCCTGCTCCCCGTACTGGCGGACGCCATGATTTTAGCCGACTGAATGGATTGACTGGGACAGTCTCGCTGCTTTAGTTTACGAGGAAATCGACGCCATCTTGGATCTAAAGGGACTTGCATGCCTATCGGATAGCAAGATGTTTTAGACCCACAATGGCTGAACATGTGCTTTAGTTGTATGTCTTTAAATTACCGCGATATTTTTTTTATTTTCTTCAGAAATATTTTTCAAGAGACAATTTTATGGTCTAAAATAAATTAGCCTATCAGGCATGCAAATACATTATACTTTCTTTCCAAAAGTTTGACAAACTCTTAGTAATTTTACACCAGATTAATTATTTCTTAGTTCCTGTAGTTCTAATTTTGTAGTTTTAGTGTATCTCTCGGCTTTATTTTAAAGTATGCCAGCTATTGTTGTAGCTGTCCTTTACAACAAAATGAAAACGATATTAAAAGATATGAAAGAAACTGCACACAGCTAAAGAAAAGACTCAGCCAGTCAGCAGAACACTTGCAGAGAGTGGCTTCTCCAAATATTGCTTTCACAGTTGGTGGGATAAAATATCACTTGTGTCAACTGAAATGCTTTCAGACACAAGCCTACACATGTGTCTGTGTGCTTTTGGGAGGACTATAAAAGGTAAAAACTGGTCTTTCAGACGAGTGGATAAGAGTAGATGGCAGCAGTAAAAGATACAAAGTGTATTGGAATTTAGGAGGCTTATTACTTTTTTAACTGGATTTCCTAAAGATGGATTCTAGTTTGATCCATGTATGAGAAGTACTTTTGCCTATTAATCTTTCGGAAAGAAATTTTGAATTGCAGAATTCAATAAAACTTCAAGTACATGCTTCTCTTACACAACTATGGCTTTGGAGGATATTTGTGGTTTCAAAGACACTCCTGTGCATCAGAAGGGGTTTTCTTCCTCTCATTTTGAAGACACAACCACATCTCTTCATTTTACTGACTATTTCAACTTTGGAATGAGAAGACTGAAGAAATTTGAGACAAATACAGGGCCCCCACTGCATTTTTTCATACCAAGCTTGCCAAACTCTGCTCTCTTCAACTACAGACCTTCTTTTCCCTTTTCCCCGGTCAACCATTCATTGACGGTCCGCAGACCTTTCCCTCTGGCTCATGGAACGACAACCTTGGGTTTCATCTTCCAAGGTGGAGTCATCGCGGCTGCAGACACACGTGCCAGTGCTGGGGGGCTTGTTGCCTGTCCAGCTGTCCATAAGATTACCCCTATTCACTCTCATTTAGTGGTAACCTCCTCTGGCAGTGGTGCAGATTGCATGCTGTGGGAGCGAATTCTGATCAGAGAGATCAGACTCTACCAACTACAGCACAGACGTCGCCTTTCAATACGTGGCTGTGCCAAGCTCCTCTCCTTTATGCTACACCCCTTTAAAGGAACTGAAGTCTGTGTGGCTCTTACACTGTGTGGCTGGGATAAGGAAACATCTAACACTGACAGTGCAGGGAGGTCAGAAGACTTATCCTTTAATAGTGCCGATAGCTCCTCAGCCTTTGTTAGTGGTCAAGATGTTACTACAATGACACATGCTGACATCGCCCCTATCGGTGGGCCAAAGCTGATATATGTTTGCAGCGATGGGGCCAAACTGCAGGGGGACATCTTCTCTGTGGGCTCAGGGTCTCCTTATGCTTATGGAGTCCTGGATGGAGGACTGAGGTGGGGTCTGAGTAAAGAGGAGGCAATCTCCTTGGCAAGAGAAGCAGTGTTTAGAGCCACTCACAGGGATGCCTACTCAGGAAACAATGTGGACCTTTTCTATATTACAGCCCAGGGCTGGAGCCAAAGAAAAAGAGAAGACCTGAAAGAGGAATATTATAGAGACATGGAGAGGAGGGCAAAGATAGTGAAGGAAAGAAATAGACTGGCTGTATTAGATGTTTTGGGATGACGTAAAAATGTGGGGGTTCAGGGCGCCTGAAATTTAGGTATAGTGCAAATATAATTAATGCTTTTAGGTCACCTTCTTAAGTTTTTTCACTTTGTCAGATATCTAAAATAAGTCTTCACTTCATAATTAATTTATAATTCACAATTTAATTTTTATAGCATGTACCAAAAAAAAAAATCCTCCCTGAAATTTTGTTTTGTTTTTCTCCTGGAGAAAAACACTGAGTTCACACAGGTTTTTATCACTTGTAAACCGGAGCACTGCCGCACTAAATTTTACAGTGCGCCAAAACCACAGGGGTCGCTGTGGGGTTTGCAACAATAGCTAAATAAATTTTCACATCCTCACACGGCGGAAGTTGCTTGCTCATCAGACCGTTTCAAAGATGGCACTCGCTAGTGTATTGAACAGTGAGTGTGCGGATTTTTCATTTGATCTTTGTCAGCCTTCTGCCTATGGATGTGCACCCGGACAGAGCGGTCTGGGATTTGATGCTACACCGGGAGATGGTCTCAGTTTTTCCGTCAAAAACCCGCTGTGTGCCGGGGTCGAGGATGGCGTTGAGAGGAAAATAGAGTTCCTGCATGGAACAACCACTCTAGCATTTAAAGTAAGTGTTTGGGTAGTTTATTGTAGCTAGCTCGTTACATTACATTATAACGAATTGTATAGATGTCTAAGTACACGTTCATATATCATTCAGATTGTATACATCATGCTAAAAGAACCAACATAAAGCTACAATGCCTTTCCAGACCCAAGCATGCTAGCATGGCTACAAACCGCTTTCTCATTGCACATTACATTACACACAAAGCATTTGTCATGTACGATCCTGTGACATGTCTGACTTCCAGACCAACTTAAACTGTCTCATGTTTACGGCTTTCACAGCAACGATTGTGCTTACTCTACAAGTGCAAGATGCTATATCTATTCTTCTCTTTTTGCTCCATTCGCATCTGACCAGTATAACAAGACGGCATTTTGGTGATGGCGCTTGAGCAAATTGGACATAACGTTATCATGGAGGCAAAAGAAACTGTTGAAAACCGAGTTAGTGAGCTTTATTATACACCATTGTACGTTTGGTTTGTCAGACTTTGTGTTTTGCACACTCTTAAACCCTTATACACCATTTATGCTTAAAAAGCTAACTTAGGTCCTAACTGTATATCAGACTAAGTCAAATGTAAAATCTAAGTTAATATTTAGTAACCTGACAGGCTTTTTTTTTTTTTTACTACATCTGTAGTAGGCAGGAGAGCTACCTGTCTTATTCTCAATTAATGTCCCTTTATTTTTACATCTAAGATTTACAATAAATGTTGTTTGGTGGCAAACATTTATTGTTATTTTTCGTCAGCATTCTGATGAACTACTGAATGTTTAGTTCCCCACAAAATGGTCAAACTTGAACAGATAAAATAAAAACATATTAATTATTCTTTAAAACTGAGTCATAACACTAATACCAACATAACACTAACTCCATCGGCTTATTTCTCAAAAACAAAACAGAACCCTGCAGTGTCACTATTATAGAAAAACTATTTGGATGTTGAATCATAAAAGAATAGAGTGGGCACTTCTCGAGCACCAATAATGTCAGCAAAAAAGAAAAGGTGTTTCTAAAATGTTTCAGGCATAGTGCTTATAACATTTTAGGCAGGGCTTAAAGGCTGCTAAAAGTCCAGATGTGCATACATTTCATTTAGGGAATAGGTGGATGTGGTTTTTGCAAATGCTATTACATCATTTTTTTTTTTTTTGCCTCAGTGCTAAAGAAACCCACTGTTGTTCAGAAACTATGAAAACCACAAAGTAGATTTAGACAACTGTATATACATGTTTCTTTTTATTACAGAGCCAATGTAACAGCCAATGTAGCATTTTCCTCTTGCTGTGTCAATCCAGCAGAGCAGTGTAAATTTTGAACCACATTACTGCAGTTGGTTTTGGTCTTCTCAGGGGATTTGTTGATAAAAAGAAAAAGATAAAATAATACCAACTTTATCCCTTAATCCCTGAGTGGGAGGGGGCACCTGGTCGATAAAAATCTTCTCAGACATCTGCCTCTGACTGACCAAATCCATTGTTTTCACTTTGGTGCTATACTACTGTTATGATGACCAGTTCAGTAGTTGAGGGTTTTGTAGTGAAGTGCAAGTCTTCTCTCTTATCCACTAGCTTTCTGGCAGACTTTTTAACACATAAATAAATAAATAAAAAAACAGAAAGCAATAATTTGCAAATAATTTGTGTTTACCATCTTACAAAGTGTTCCTGAGCCCATGTAGTAATATCGTTAATACAAATATTTCACAAAGTGGTGAACCTTGTTTCAACCTTGCATGTGAATGACTGAGCCTTTCAAGGATTAATTAATTAATGATACTTACTTGGTAACAGCAGTGAACCAGTCTACCTGTGGAATGTTCCAAACAGATGTTTTTTTTGCCCTGTCTTAACCTGTTGCTGGCAGCAAATTGAGAACAAGCATATATTTAGAAAAATCAATGATGTTGATGAAGTAAAACATTGAGTATATTGTCTTGTACTTTTAAATTTTTTATTTATTATATCGTGTGTAAAAGAGATTTGCAAGTTATCACGTTTTGTATTATATGGCACTTCAACTTTTAGGAATCAGGGCTTCGTAATACAATAGTGGCAAAAGAAAAACAACCAAGAGCTTAATTTCAAAGTGGTCTGTTGGGTTATTTTTTAATGAACTGAACCTGAGAAATTAAAAGGACTCAAAATTCAGTGTTGCTGGGATCAATACAGTTTGCACTGTTCCATATTTGTATCTTCTCAGAAACAGTCAAAACAGACATGTAGTTCTTATTTTTAAAACATGTTAAAACTAGACAACCTGATCCATCAGTGACTGCTCTGTTGTAACTTGTTTTCCCCCTGCTGTTGCCTCTCTCAGTTTCAGGATGGTGTTATTGTAGCAGTGGACTCTCGAGCCACAGCGGGCTCCTACATCGCCTCGCAGACGGTGAAGAAGGTGATTGAGATCAACCCCTACCTGCTGGGTACCATGGCTGGAGGAGCTGCCGACTGTAGCTTCTGGGAGCGCCTGCTGGCCCGCCAGTGTCGCATTTATGAGCTCCGCAACAAAGAGCGCATCTCTGTGGCAGCAGCCTCCAAATTGCTTGCTAACATGGTGTACCAGTACAAGGGCATGGGCCTCAGCATGGGAACCATGGTGTGTGGCTGGGACAAGAGAGGCCCAGGTAATTACAACAGCTCAGTACAACATACACATACTTTCTTCACTTAACTATTTTATTTTATTCATTTTTTTTTTGTTCATCCAGACATAGATGATTAAATGTAATTAAATTACATTAAATTATAAATTTAAGCTGCCAACAAAGTTGATCCTGATGTTTTGTAAAGATCTATTTCAGTTATTAAATATAATCAATTGTATGATGATATTATTTAAGAATATAATTGAGTTTTTTAATTCAAATTTATTCTGTTTTTGTCTGATTACATTATAGTGTCTATTTTTGATTTTACCGCAGTTTTTTTTATGATTCTACAACAGTACCTTTATATGCTTCAGACAAAACAGAAAACTATTATTTATGGTGGATTGTGGAGGATCAACTGAGGAGTGTCACAGCCTGAAGAAGAAGCTGCTCTGTAGTCTGGTGGTATGGCTGTGGATATTAGGATTGTTTGGTATCAGCCTCCTACATTGCCTAACATGCTGTAAGGCATATCTGTGAGTTCATGAGGCTGGCTATGCACTGATCCTGTACCACGTAATTTATTAATTAGAAACAGGACACTGATACTTTCCAGCAGCATCTTATAGGCCTGAATGCAACTTGACAGATTTTTTTACTGCACAAGTAGGCGATAGAAATGATAAGCAACTCCTGGAAGTCCATAACATCAGTGACATAATATCTATACTGGCTTAGCAGTATACGCCTATTTAAATAATAACAATCATATGTTAATTTTTTACACGCTGGCATTAGATACTTTCGTGTCTCTGAACAAATGGCGGCAGGTTGATCAGGCTGTAGCTCAGGTGGATATTGTCTCTCAGTATCCTTTGGGTTCTGTCCAGTTAATCCACCTCACTGATGTTACTGACGCTCGGATGTTCTGTACAGTTTCTTTCACCTGCTGTAGAGCCTTCCTGTCCTGGGCCGTGCACATCCCAGGCATGTTTGTCATGTTTCCAGTCAGAATCCTCTCTGTTAGCTTTAAGCAAGTGATTAGTTCAATTATTGATTAACCTTGCAGATTTTTCTCAATTTATTGATTAAACTGTTAAACGTTTGGCATGTTCTTTTTAAGGAATCAATTCTCAAAGTAGTTGCTGGCTAGTGTTCTGTATATAATAATCAACCAATCATTGCAGATTTAATTAATTTAAGTAAGGTTTTATATATTCTGAAAACTATACAGTGATAAAATCAGATTTTTTTTTTATTCTGTTAAGGGGTCAGTTCAGTTTTTTTCTCTGTTTTTACCTGTGTACTGGCTACAGAACATTGCAGATTTCTTTTAAAACACAGGTCTAAGTGACACACTCAAACTTACTCAGGCACACATTAGCTGCCCACTCACTGCCTCATGTTTTTGCATATTAACTTTGAATTTTAGCTCACTTGATTAAAAATAATCCACTTAGATCAAGTCAGTTTTTTCAGCGGTGCTAATGATGACAGATCTGATAATGTCTTTAGTGCTTAGAAAATCATTAGATAGCATCCATTATGTTCTAAAATTAGTTCAAACACAATTTATTAGTTGGTCAACAGACTTAATCTGAACAGCTAACAACTTCTTTCCCCTCAGTTTTTTTTTTGTTTGCAGTAAATCTGTGAATTCTTGTGGCTTTTACATGTTTAGTAGAAGCCCGCTTGTAGTTCCCAGAGTGCCCCACTAGATGGCACTGCAACCTCTCTTATGCTCTGTCCCTCTTGTACCTCGAGCTGTGGTTTTTGGATTCCACGCGGTGTGAGGCCGTACATCACCGAAGGTGTGCTTAAAGAGGCCGCCACAGTGACACAGTAATGGGAAATCGATGAGGCTGGGACTGCGGGCCAGTGAAGGTGCGGCGGGATGATGGACGTTGGGTCTCAGCCCCGGACAATTGGGTCGCATGCATAATGCCCGTACACCCGCAGAGATCGATGCCGACTTTGTCTGGAAAGCAGAGAGGGCTGTGTGAACAATGACGGCCTGCCAGTATGCCAACAAACGTAAATGACACGTGTTAAATCCTGGGCAATCAATTGGGGAAATAATGATCCCTGTATAAGTTCAATAGGTTTGGGAACTTTGCCATGGACCTCACAATGCCAGTGATTGAATGGAGAGGTAAATGTCATGTAAATTAAATCAATCGCGATTAGGTGGGAAGCTCATTAGCCAGCTTCAATCATGTCAAGAGCTCTTATTCCCCTGATGGAGTGTCTTAAGCTTCATGCCAAATAAATCAAATAAAAGCTGTGTTGAGGAGCTTGTCAAAACTAGCTCCATGTAATGACAATAAATGTTATGACACTTCATCAGTGAACAGTTAAAGCTTAATAACTCTGTAGTGGCTTTGCTTTCGACAGAGAAAAGCAACTACACTCTGCATACCACCCTCTGCTGCTCCCCACTAGGACACGAAGGGTGTTGCAATAGGGTGATGAGCAATTAAATGGGATAGAGGCCCTATGAAGAAAAAAAAAAGAACAGTGCATGATATGAGACCTCATCAGACAAGACCCATGTGGCAGTCAGATTTGCAGCCACTCCCAAGAGAGTGATGTAATAGTTATTTTCCCCTCTGTTTAACTGCTGCTCCTTTTTTTTCTCACTCCTGATCCAGTGGTGAATTCTACTAAGAGGGACAGATGACAGACAGAAGCTGACCTATTTGATGGTAGCCACCCATCCATTGCTCTGCGCTCCTCACCTTCCTCTAAAAGCTGTCAGTCCATCCAGCTACACAGTCCTATTTAAAAAAAAAAAAAAAAAATGCTCCTCATGCACCTGTCAGTTGATCGATGGAGTGGAAGGAGCCTCACTTGGCTGCCCCTGCTGCAGTGCTCCACCAGCCAGGCAGCAAGCCCTTCGCTTCCATTTTAAGTGGGCCTCATGACATCCCTCCCTCTTCTTGTTTTTTTGTTTTTTGAGCACTCGTTGACACCTTCGTGTTTCTCTGCGTCAGCATTTGAGCTTCAGACACCGTTAACCGTTATGGCATTGAGCTCTACAAAGACCCCAGGTGTGTTTGGAAAAGGGATGAATGTGGGAAGTGTGTTTTTTGGTGCCGCTCTGCTTCTAAACTTGGACATCCCAAAGAGTCCTCATCCACCTGCGTCAACTGTGCTACTCAACACAAGAGCCTGCCTTTACAACTCTCGCTCCCTGCCTATTATGCTTTTAACGAGTCCCTTACAGTTTTGAAGAGGAACAGGCAGGTCTCTGAATGGCAAATTACCCCCGTGCATAGGCAGGCACTGGATGATTATCATGGCAAGCTAACGACAGGCTGAGGAAGCTGCAATTTGCCAGTTGAAAGCAATGGTAAGCCCCTTTTTTCAGAAAGCAAGTGGCTCTCTACCCCTAATAGACTGTCACTAGTTTAGCTGAGGAACTCTGCAAGCGAGGATCTGCAATCTGGATGCATTTTGAAGTGTTTTTTAATGTGGGAGATGAGCGATAGCTGTGAATATTAGGCAATTTCATATGCATGTGTCCCTGCGTTTCTCTGTGTGAGCATCATTTTCACAGGTTTCGCTTTGTGAAGCGCTTTGAAAAACATGCCTTTTTGCAGGCTGTCTTTACACCATCTGCAGGCTGACTGTGGGCGAGCTCACAGGCTGGTGCTAGTCACCCGTTCCACGTCACTCTGGGATCAGACCTAGAGAGTGTGTCATGGCGCGGAACAAAATGTCTCGCATGTGTCCACGAAGCGCGGTGTGGAGCAAACTGTCCCTCACAGGTCCATCGGAGCATTGTGGGTCGGCAGTGCACGTGAGATTGCAGGCGTGGGGTGAACTTGCATCTCCATGTGTCATTCAAATGTGCGTTTTTGTGAAGGTGAAACTTTATAGAAGCAAGTGTGTGTATGTGAGGAAGGCTCTAAATGTTCTGTACTCATCTGATGTCCAGAGGATGTGAGCGTGCTCTTGTTTTTTTTTTTTTTGTTCTCCTTGAGGTGCAAGGTGCAGTTACCTGTACAGCTCGGGTTGCGGGTCGATAGTTAATTTTTGGCGTGTTTGCAGGGATCAATAAGGCCTGGAGCAGGGCCCCCGGGCAGACAGCGTTGTGGCCGGCGCCTTGTCAGCAGGTTCTGTGGCCGGCTTCGTTTTACTTGAAGAGGATGCAGCTGTTCATATCTGCCAGCCTTACTTCACTTGGAGAGGTTGCAGCTGTTCATATTCTCCCTCTGGAGGACATAGTGTGTGCAAGCTTACAAGTTTGTGTGTGTGTTTTTGTGTGATCGGGTGTGTGAGTGTAAGAGTGACATTGTTAGATGTTCACCATCTCAGTTTACCTGATTAAGCGCAACACCTGAGTCAGGAGAACAGAGCACACTTTTGCATCCAACACAAGTCCTTCTGCATGGTTTCTTCCCACCTCCCTTTCTCTTCCCTCCCATCTTGACCTGCCTTTTGTCTTTCATTCTCAGGGCTGTACTACGTCGACTCAGAGGGAAATCGAGTGTGTGGCGACCTGTTCGCCGTGGGCTCAGGCTCCATGTACGCCTACGGTGTAATGGACAGTGGCCTGCGACATGACCTAACAGTGGAGGAGGCCTGTGAGCTAGGCCGCCGCGCCATTTACCAGGCCACATACCGTGACGCCTACAGCGGTGGGCAAGTCAACCTGTACCACGTCCACAGTGAAGGCTGGACCAGGGTCTCCCAGGAAGATGTGCTCGTGCTGCACCAACAATACAAGGAACAGGCATAGTCATGAAAACCAAGAGCACAGAGGGGGCAAGGAAGTGGGAAGGAAGCAGAAGAGCATTATTAAGAGTGTATCCTAGTATCCAATGTTCAAGATGTTCTGAAATGTCAGTAGGGTTAACAAATGAATAAAAAGGACTAATCTGCCAATCGATTTCCACTTGCATTACTTCTGTGACCCATTTCAACTTGTTGCTAGCTTGAAGCTTTATATTGTACATTTTTAACAATGCCAGAAAGCTCCACTCACCCTCTACAGAGCATGATTTGAGGGGCTGCAGAGAAAGGGGGAGGGGGTGACTCAAACATGCTGTAATAGTGTGGGAGCAGTGTCGTGCTTGCCCTACATACATTTCATTTGGATCGCACCCTGGAAAGCTACATCTTCTTCAATAAAAACCTGTTACACTTTTTTTTCCCCAACAGTTTCTTGTTTTATTTTGTTTGAGTGCTGATTTTCCCTTTAGGTCTCATGATCGTGAATAGTTACTGTTTCTTAGGATTTATTCATTGTGATTCTATAGTCTCATCTTCCTTTGATGTAGTCAATTTGCCACTGTTTGTGTTTACTTTTCAGTCATCTGTTCCCCCAGCTGCTGGGATTTGGAGGTACATCCAAAACCTGTTTTGTCTCCCCTATATGTTCCTGTGTTTATTAGCAGGGAGTAAGCGCTGTCTAAATAGCACTGTTTAATTGCATACCACAAGCCTCAGTAATTGTGCCTCCTGATTTGTAACAGTGTGTTTTCTTCCCCTCATTGATAATGTTCCTTTCCTCCGCTCACGTTGCACAAATACGTCTTTTAATTGGAAGGGAAAATTTATTCTTTAATTCCTCTTCGACACACTTAGCTTCTCAGTGCGCAATGTTGTGTGCCACCCTGCCATGGTGTTTTACAATGTAACGACCTGCGCTGGCGATGTGAGCCCCTCCAGCAGTTTTATCGTTGGGTATAAACACTAGTAAAGGGGATGGGGCAGACGTCTGAAGCCAGTCAGCTTTCAAATCATGGTTAAAACCTAGTTTCACAGGTGACTAGGTAGCAGATGGAATAGAAATGGGATTTCGATAAATGGAAATGAGTGGGTCTCGTCTGTGATGCTGCTCTTGCTAAATGAAGTGATGGGGAATTGCACCATCAATAGAAGCAGAAAGTGACAATGGCTAGTATGCATGTATCCTTGGAGATATGCTAATAAACAAATGTGGTATAAAAAGCATTATCACTTAGGAGAAGAATTGTTTAACCCCTTAACCATCCTCTTGGCCAAAGGGGTTAGAGGAGGATTTTTTCACACGCTGACTGGATGTGACTAAATTATATCCTCCGAATAGTGAAAAAGGCAAGGCCTTCAGCACCAATAAATAACCATTATAATGCATTGTCGTCTAAGCAGGGAGCAGTAATTCTTGTCTTGATTAAAAAAAAGACAGCTTTTAGAGGCTGTAATTTTAGTACACAATTGCTTGATGAAACATTTGAGCAAAGGCGTAATGGAATGTGTGCAAGGAACACATTTTACTTATTTTTTCCCAAGGCATATGTACCTCATCATTTAACAAGCAACCGGCACTTCACTCAGGAACATTGCATTTAAACAGCCACTGTCTGAGATGAATGAATGATTTATCAATCAGTTGAATGTGGATACATGTGTTGGCATTTCCTCAGTCTGCTCAAGACTTCGCTTTAAATAGTAATCAACTTTCTTTATAGCACTTTCCAGAATAAGACAAATATGAAACAGAAAGACATGAAAATTCTATGATATAATAAGAGCAATTGGCTACCTTTGTATGAGGGGCTCAACCAAAGGGGTCCATGAGGACGTGAAGGCATCATTAGGTAAAAGAGGGCTGTTGATTTCAAATATGGCAGAGAGAAATCACTATAAAGGCTCATGTCCATTTTGTTAGACAGTGCTGACTTGTGGTTTTAGTTTTCCACTATCTTCTTGTTTAGGCCACAAACCTGTCAGTCAACTGATGTGTGTGGTGTGATGGGATGGGGTTATAAAGCACTTTTTGAATGCCCCCTCGTCAAACACACCTTTTCTAAATTGATAAGGAATCTTTCAACACACGGCAGTCCAGGTGTGCAAAATCTCTGAAAATGTTAGCTAATGATGGCAGTACAACAAGTAGCTAACATTGCTGTAGAGACTTTTCTCAATAGCTTGTCTTGTTTGCACAAGTGCGGGTAAAACACCACAAATTCTCCAAAGAGAGATTGTTATCCCCATTTGTGTCATTCTATCAGCCTTGTCTTTTCTTGTGATGACACATTTTTTTTGTCCTGTCTTTTAGTGTGACAGTGCTCAATGGGCATAAACACTTTTCCCAATAAACATGCTCATGCAACACTTTGTGCGAGCTGTGTCGGCTGAAGCACGCTGAACTCCTAAGTTATTTTGAGATATGACTTAATTCATAGCTTAAGGTTTATAGATAGGTAGTTTCTGGTCAGAATGCTCCTGTCTGCCCTTTTGGCCTGTCTAGCAATGAATAGAAGAAAAATCACCTCTAACCAGTGGTGTTTCAGAGTATTTGGACTCAGCCCTCTGTGTGTGTGACCTTGGCATTGTACCAGCAGAGTAAAGGCAGTGTGTTGCCAGTGTGGACGGTTGTCTGTGTCTAGCACTGGGATTGCAAATTGTCAACAGGTATTTTTTTTTAAAAAAAAATAGCTTCTATTAAGTACCAGCTTTCAGAATATTTTTTACAAAGCCTTACACCCAGGGCAAGATGGTGACACACTGGGGAGGCATGACAAAACGAAGAAAATAGCTTTCTTTTTTCTGCCTAAATTAGACGGAATGCTATGAAAAAGACCAGCTGGCGATACTGAAAGGTGCCAGCGCCGTGATTTTCACACTGTCAGAAAATAACCCCTGTGCCCACATTATGCCATCTGTCAGGTGATCACATGTGATTTCTCACCCAGACACCAGATCGTATCTGAGCACAGTCCTAAAGGTGCCCTGACAACCCTTTTTTTTTGGAGTCACACACCCCTCACATGAGTCATTATTTCCCATGATTTAATACTTGGACTCTGTAATTAGATCTTCAAACGGAAAAACACCCAGTGCAAGAGTGCACACCTTTGGTGATTGACTATCTATCAGCCATTGTTTATTCCTGCTGATGCTTTACCCCCGACGGAAATATAAATGAGGAGTCTATTTGGCTTGGGTAATGACTCCCTGCCGGCTGCCTCTTGTCCACCCTGAAGACTCTCCGGGTGTCATATAATCAGTACACCCAAGTCCTTAAATGCGTGCCAGTTCTGACAAACAACAAAGCTGGCGTGAAGATAATTGCGTTTGTGGTCTCCACGCATCCCCTTCCTCTCTGGCGCGAGAGGCAGCCGCTGCCTCGCCTCGTTTGAGAGGTGCTGTTATTCATCCCTCGCGATGACAGCCACACTCTTGTCATTCCCGCCGCGTGCTTGCCACGGCCGCCTCGCTCTACTCGAGACTGTTCGTTTTTTTTTCCCGTCTTCTTCACACTCCCTCTTCCCCTGCAATGTTTTAGGCAATTGCTTTTTTTTTGACTCGATTAATTCAGTGACACGAATGAATACAGCTCGGCAAAGTAAACAATGCAGCCCTTGAGTTCCGTCCAATTTGAGTCAGTGCTCGTTCACTTCCCAGCAGGCACCTAGAAGCTTCTGCCAACACCACTACTGCTGCTCTCCATGATGATGATCATGAAGTTGATGGTGAGGATGAGGATGATGATAGCCCCCACCATTAGCACAGACTGTGCCTCAAGAGACCCAAAGCAGTCGGCTGTTTATCCCTTGTCATGACACCTGACTGTATAAATGGAGCCTGTCTGTTTGTTTTATCTTCGGCAGCGCCAGGCTTTGCCTCCCAGGCAAACACAGACAGGGTCAGAGAGACTACAGCTAAAGACGTGGCAGTTAGACCGATGGTGGCTGCCACGGTCACTCCGCTTACTCCCACGGGGCTCCTGGCCTTTTTTTCCTATATTGCACCGCGTCCTTTAATACGTGGTGACTAAGTCCCCAGGGGTAGAGGAAAGAGAATTGCGTGTTTTGTTGTTTCACTGTATCAATTGGCCTTTTTCCGACTTCTTGCTATTTTAGTGGCAGTTAAGTTCTGAATATGTGGGCACTTACATTTGTTTAGGTGACGCACCATTAGGAGGAGTTGTTTCTTTGTTTTGAATAACCTTGAAGGATGACTGACACACTATACTTTGTTTCTATAATCTTATTTGTGTTTTTTTTTGTGGGATGTGGAGGTTGTCATTTTTATAAATCACTGACAAGTGTGGCATTTACAGCCTCTACTTTATAATATGCAGCTTTTGATTTTCTCTGCTTTACAACTCGATAGAAGAATAATTAAAAAAAAAGTGACAGTGTGTGTTTTATTGGTTTGAAGTGTCAGTCAGAGCTGCAGGCTTTTTTTTTTGACAGAGTAGCCAACCTCAGCGGAAGACCAATCTCAAGAGGGAAAACTCTGCCAGGCTTGAGGTCCCCCCCCCCCCCCTCACTTTTCTTTCTTCTTTCCCTCTCTTTCACCTCTCCATCCATCTATCAAATCCTTTTTTCTGCTCTGCATTTTGACTTATTCCCACCCGTGGTGCCCTCGGCCTGTCGCCCACTTCCCTCCGGCCTGATCCTGCTCTGATCAATGCCCACCCCCCCCACCCCCACCCCACCCCGACAGTACCAATGGGGGAAATGAAGGCATTAATTACCCACCCCAGAGCTCGTTACCCAGGCTCAGCCCTTTCAGCTTCCTGGCTCTTCACTGACTCTGCAATTGTAATTCAGCTGGGGGCCCAGGACGTGATGGTAATAACAGAGGGTACCCGTCCAAACGGACGATTGCCCACTGATAGATGATCCACTGGGCCGGACGTGACGAAACTGAAGTGAGTGGGCCGGGAGTGACTCCAAAATGATTGACACACAGCTCTGGCACCGGGATTATGTGTGAGAGAAATAATTTATGACTTTCTCTTCTGGAGCCGAGTCGAATGCCAAAAATGAGTAATGACCTCTTGGAAGTTCAGCTTCTCTGATCGCAAACAATAGCCCAGGTTGTCACTGCCGTGGAAATGACAGAGTTGATGGCGATATGAGAATGAGAAGCTAATGGACTAAATCATGGAAATGGCAGTTTAATTAAATATCAGGACTGTGCATGGACCAACATTTTGAAATTATAGACATTCTCACTGATCGATATTGTTTCAAGTTGCTTTACGAAGAAAATTAAAGTAATTTTTTCTTTGGCTAACTGCCTCTCTTTCTGCGTGCCCCACTATCTTGTCATCCTTTCTTCTCCCTGCCTTTTGTGAGGTCTCTTTCTTTACTGTTTGAGTACCAAAGTCTCGAGTGCCCAGCAGTTGGCCTCCTTTGTGTTATTCAGTCTGTGATGTTTTCATGTAAGCACTGTAGTGGAAAAATAAATGTTTATTTACTGAGCCATTCTCTCTCAACAAGCATTGCCTGCCATTCCCAAATTTCTTCTACAGCCTTTAGTCTGTTCCCCATCTACCCTGGTATGGCTAACTTTTCTTTATCCTCCCATGCCATATTCTATATCGCTTCTCTCCCATTTTCTCTCTGTTTCTGCTCCATCGCCCTCCACCATCCACACCCTCCTTCCTCTCTCTGCTCTCCTCATTTACACTCTCTGTCCCCCATCCCACCCACCCCCTCCCCCCTTTTCTCCCTCTCCCCTCTCCTTGCCTTTCTTTGCTCAGGACCGATCAGCTCTCATTACATTGATGGCCCTGATGATTCAGTTGAATGGCGCACTCCCTCCCCAGTGTCTCTCCAAGGCCTTTCTCTGCAGCAGCCTTGTTCATGCAGCAGCACTCGCCAGTGACAGAAGCCTTGTTTCTTTTTCTCTGGGCAAAAGTGAAAGGATGACACCTGCTTCTCAGACCTGTGACCTCTTGATATTATTATACTGTACCGACATGTGGTATATTTAATTGGCCACTCCAGGTGTAAATGTATTCAGAAATAGTGAAGTTCTTGCTGTGGGGGAGTTTATATGTGTGAATATGCATTCATAAGAGCGTAGGAGTATTTACTTAGATGTATGTGAATTTATGATTACCTCATGTTTATCTCACTGAACCAGTGTATTTAAGATCTCAGGTACAAGACTTCCATTTTGATCCTCTAGCCAGTGAGTGTTAGCATTGCATGCTACCTGAACCATAACCACCTTCCATTATTCATTCTTCTTAATGGTGCATGTTTTGCTCATTCAGATTTACCTGCACAGCTGCTGACTCTGGTTTGCCTCCACTCGTGTTACTACCTCTGCATTTCTTGCTGAAATGCAAATGGTGCATGCTCGGTAAAACACGGTGCCTCATTTTCCCACCCCCCACCACTGATGCTTCCCCATCTGGCTGCATTCATGTTAAATGCAATCTTATTCCAATGCAAAACTTAAGAGCATAATGCTATGAGGTGACTGTTTAGCCCTCCTGCTCTCCTTTGCCATAGCACAGCGTAGTTTAACCTCTTAGAATCCACTTTTCGCCTTCTAGCCTTCTCTAAAGAGACCTCCACTAAATAGAGATGCACTTAAATAATAGTTTGAAAGTTTAAAAAATAAAAACTTAAAAAAAGAAAGAAATTTGATGTAGCACAGTATTGTCTTTTTTACCCTAAAAGTTCTTCTTTGCAAAATGCTGATGGCTACATTACTCAGTGTGCAACTTGGTTGCCAGTGTATTATTATTTTAAATCTTTGTTCTTGATGTCCTCAAGTCTGACTCCAGTGACATCACTTGAGTCAATTTTATTGACAACACACAGCTCCCTCCAGAGCCACTAAAGGCTTTATAAAACTTTTTTTTCATATATGCAGTGCCACTGCCTTTAAACAGACATGGATGTGTGAACCTGGTGGAGTTTCCTCTTTAAAGGTTGGAAAAATAATCTCTACAAAGTCTGACAATATATATATTCTGTATTGGCTTGTACCAAGTCTTCATTGAGTTAAAAATTCAAACCTCAAGACTCCATGTTGTTATGGCTGCACTATCCCATCAAATGGAAATATTTACAATGTCCTGTGAATCCTGTGAATCATTTTAAATGCATTTCTTCACACATTTCTGTGGTGCTTGGCTGCACAGCATCAATTTATAATGATTGTCCCCCTGGTGGGTCAGCAGGGTTTTAGATGGTAAAGGGAAAAATTCAGCAAATGTTTGTAATATAGCATGAAAGTGGAAGTAATCTGTATTCAGTAAACTCAAATCACAAAATTCTCACTTAACCCTAGTAGGATCCATGGATGCAGATACAGTGCTTCTGTTTTTTTTATCTGCTGAGGTTCGGAGACATACTCTGTCAAATCTTATACTACCACCCTAATAGCAAAAAAGTGAATAAAATTTGGTTGTGCTGCAAAAAGTAAAAAATGGTCTGTCTTGGTTTTATTAAATAATCTGCAGGCCTCACTCATAACAGGATCCATCAGAGAGACTTTTTACTGAAGAAAAAGCCCCAGTTTAACTATAATATGTGCAAGAAGAGGTCCATTGTTCAGTTCAGTAGCTATACTGTCCAGAGAGTAAGCTATTGCCCAAAGCCAAAGTCCCTCCAGTGTACTAGATGTCCTACTGAGTAAATCGCCAGAAAGCAGCGGTAAAAGCATTGATTGGAAGTAATATGACTGTATTTCCCCCTTCTACTCTTGCTTTGCACATCCTAACATCAAGCATACAGCAATGCAGAGCTGCCACAGTGAGAAAAAAGTTATAATTTTATCAAGCATTTTCTTATTTCGTTAAAGTTTTCTCTTTAGACATGTAGGGTTTTCTCATGAAAACAAGACTTCCTTTGCAAGACTTTATCCACAGTTATAAAGAGAATGGTGACTGCACTGCTGGCTGAAAGTTGGGCAGTTGAAAAGAAGATTAGAGAGCAAGCTGTCCCATAAGAGATCATACAAAATCTTAAATGGATGAAAAATCAAAGCAACCTCATTGGTTGTTAGCCTTGGTATAACAACTGTAAATAGTAGCAAAGACATCTCATTCCTTTACTCAATTTTGTATCATTTTTTTAAGTAGCTCTGGCCTGCTTCTCTCATATCAACATAAATAAGATGTTTATAGCTACAGGCTCATTTCACAATTTGGACTACTGAAACACTTCAAAATGAAACACTGAAGATCAACTTTGACCTTTGTGCTGACCTTAAATAAAGAAGAGTGGATTAAGCAGTGTTAACATCTAAGACAAAATTAGATTTTTCAATCGACTGTCGTCCAGTTCAATAACGTGAACAGTGCCAAGCCGTAGCATGACTCTGTTTTGTCCCAGTGGCCTACAGTCAACACATGCCACTGTATCTGGCACAGTTACACAAATCCACTGACTGATAGACTGATTACACAGAGGTTTGGTTAGGCAAGGCTAGGTTAAGCCACCACAGCACCGGCAGGCTAACTCCAGTCTCTGAGCTAGCACTGGGTGAGGGTTACACTGTGTTACACTATGTGCGTGCTGCCAGGAGGACTTACTTAATCGTAACAACTCATGAATGCTGTAATACATGGAAATAACAACATATATACTTGTAAAAAACAGTTCAAGCCTATAACTGACTTGTTTTCGTTCTCAGTAACCATTTTATGTAAACATCCTCAAGGTGTTGTGGTTGTTTTGCTGCTCAGAGGGTTGTTGGCCCTCAGATTTGTGCTGAACAACAGATACACCAAATTGAAATAAAAGAACCAGCTTAGGCCCACTGTAGTATCTTCTCTCGTCACTTGTGTTTTGGCCGAAAAGCTACATTTTAACACACTGTGAAGACTACAACTAATGGCTAACCTGCATGCAGGTTCTGCACTTGCTTGAGAGACCTTAACTCTCCATACCAGCAGACAGCAAAAGTATGTATTTGTCATTAAAAAAAAGGAGCTATAAGATCTAAGACTGCTGAAAAACAAATTGTTATTATGATAAAGCAGCATATGCTTATGATTTTCACACAAAGCTGCCCTGTTCTGAATCATGCTAATCAGTTTGTCTTCAGTTCTTCTTTCCAGAAAGCAATGCCGTGAAAATATTAGCGTATTGTGAGCAAGATACTTGGACAAGATACTGAACCCCAAATTGCTCCTGATGGTTCTTCCATTGGTGTGTGAATGTGTGTGTGACTTCCTGATGAGCAGGCTGGCACTGTGGAGAGAGGCCACCTGCCATTAGAGTGTGAGTGTGTATGAATAGATGAAGGCCAACTTGTGTTGTGAAAGACTTTTGGTAGTCAAAAGGCTACAAAAGCGGTATATAAAAGCAGCTTGTATAATTACAGTTCATTGTTGTGATTTAAATAACACACAGCTGCATGTTATTAAACTCTAACACTAAACTCTACTTAGTTGGGTCAATACAGCACAGAGACCATGCTGGTAATACAAAAGCAGTCACACTCACCTATAATTCATTTTACCAGCTGCACCTGTGTTTTCCATAGTATGACAGCTCTGAAAAAGGCCTATTTAGAAGCAAATTCAAGCAAAGCTGAGTCTTCATTTTTTACATTTATTGCCAAACTTTGCCAAGATACTATTTGTGTAGGTCACAAGTAACATTCACATAGCTCTTTATGGGGAGCTACTCCAAACCAAGGTGACTTTGAAATGAGTGTGAGTACTGGGACAAAGCCCATTACAGACTGGTATCACACAGGGCTGAATGTACTGCTACAGCAGTGGCTAACCATATGCCACGGAGAGCCAAAAGTCTGCAGGTTTTCATTCCAGCAGATCTCCTCAGCAGGTGACCATGCTGATGAGCTCCTCCTTTCAACCTGATGGAGTTCTGAGTAGTGGCTCTTGAACACTGTTGGCTGCATTTGCACCATAGAATTTCTGGCTGCAGGTAGTATGGAAAACCAAGCGATGTGGATCAAACTGTAATTTCACAGAGCTCTTCAGGCAATTAAAAAAACAGCAAAGTTTTAATAGTTTAGCGTTTGTTTACAGGGATTCTCCTGGAGCTGTCTCGGCATCACCTGCAATTTGTTTTTTTTTTCCCATCAGTAAACTACTTTTCCATTTTCATAATGCATCTCATTGTGAGGTGATGGAGTCCATCAGTGGTACACTCACGCATTGAAACATGCATTTATTAATGCTTAGTCTCTTCGCATCAGTAGAAAAAGGCTTTAAAAACCGCACTGATATAATCACCATTTAAGTTAATAAGGCAAACATATTGGTTGTTTACAAAGGCAGCAGACACAGAGCAGCATTAACATACATTTGGAGTGGTGTTACTGGCTAACTGATAAGTCCAGTGTTTATTCTGCTTTTAGTTTTGCTCTGTGTTAACATCAGAAGGGAATATCTGGCTCTTTGGCTGCTAAATGCTCCAGTGTGTCCAGCTATGAAGCTATCCATTATATTAACAATCAAATCGGCTATTCTCTGGATTATTCCATCAATTAACCAAGTAATTGGATAAGAATTACTTTTGCTTTATTAAGGAGCTAACCCAATGCTCTGCAGCAAGACTGAACTGCATACAACTGATCAATCCAATCCAATCCAATCCACTTTATTTGTATAGCACATTTAAACAACAAAAATGTCTCCAAAGTGCTGTACATAGAATCATAAAAACAATAAAACAAACATTTCCATATAACAATAAGCAATAAATAATCAAATAAGTGCATAAATCTAAAACGATGCTATAAATAAAATAATAAAAACTGTTGTATTGCATTGATGTCATTGATGCCACCATCTAATTCATCACCACATGTGTTGTGTCTGGAGTATTCTATGCAAAATTTTGAGGAGAATATGTGTGTGTGTGTGTGTTTGCGTGTGTGTGATAACATTAAAGAAGCTCAGGCTTCACTCACTGACTGCAGCATTTTATTTTCTGCGGCAAAACTTACTAACTTGCTAACTCAGGGACATATTGATTTATGTTATGTTTATGTTTTTGCAATCTGTGCCATCAAATCACATCTCCATCAGGTTCGCAGCATGAATACATTGTCTGACAGTAATAATCAGCCCAGTTAAACACAGTGTGCTGTACATATCTATATAGATTAAACATAGCTTTGGTGCAAAGGCTATGCAAATGATGCTGATGAGAGAGGTGAGAGTGAAGCAAAGCAGTAAAGCTGTGAGACATAAAACAATTAGCTGACAGAGTCAAAAAAAAAAGCTCCATAGAGCTCAGAGGAAGTGCAGAGCAGGGTCATAATTCATAAATGTACAATGTGAGTACAAATTATTGATTACAGCATCATTTCTTCATTAAAATCAAGGTATTTTAATACAATGCAAAAAAAAGATGTACAAAGAAATAATGACAAAAACAGAGTCAGTAAAAGCTAACCACACCAGCACTTGTGAGCATCAAGATTAATAATAAAAAAAAACTTGAATCAAGACGCATGATATGAGCATATAAATAGGAGATTAATATACTTCAACACAATTCCTTAGCTTCCATATTTGCCACAGGTGGCAACGAAGCGCATAGCTGATCCCTTGATGAAAGAGCAGATCCTCTTAGACTGTAAATAGTACAGAACATCTTCAATCCAGCAGCTATAGATTACTGCAGCTTTAAGGTTAAATCCACCCTAAAACATGTTCAAAATACAAACTGTGGACGTTGGCACAGCAGGAAAAGCACAGGTGTAACTAAGAACATAATTAATGTCTGCATTTCATTTAGCCTTGCCAGAAAACCATAAGGAGAGCAAACATGCTCAATACCACAGACCTGAAAGTGGAATGTATGCAGCTGTCAATGATGTGATTAGTTTTTGTCTGTCTGACTATTTAACTATACACTAGAAAGGCTCTGTGGACCTTTTTCAGAGCAAATATCTTGACTTTCACAGCAAGGAAGCGCAGGTGTAACTAATAGCATTAACAATAGGTGCATTCTATTCAAAGTTTCAGGGTCTAAAAATTGCCCACTGACTCACTGCCATTGGCTTACTGGGACACATTAATGTGATTAGTTTCATTTGTGCTTATTCTGCTATGAAGAGTCAAAGCGTCTGCATTTCAAAAAAAAAAAAAAAAGGCCTGTTGACAACGATTGGCTTTTGATCTCTTCTGCTAGTGTATTTTTCTTGTTTCTGGCCAAACCTAGACATGACAAAAAAAAAAAAAAAGTCTTCAACAATCTGTAACATCAAAAGGTAAACATTCACATCAGGAGTAGGTGCCTCAGAGGCAGAGTACTTCTGTCTAGACGCACCATTTTATACTGATATGTAACTATTATACAGGTGGAAACCTATCACAGAATACGCAGAGATACCAATTATTCCACTGACAGTGGCCTCAATAGACTTCAGCGCAGCAGAGATGTGTGTTGTGTTTGGAGTAGGAGGCACACTCTGATGTTTCTTGAAAGCAAAAAAAAAAGAAAAAAAAAACTCTCACTCAGGCAAAATTTCATCAAAAAATAACTTTGAACATAGCTTATCATTAGTATTAAATTCTATCTGAGAGTATCTAATTTGAATAGTGGCTTTTTCCTTTAGAGGATAGTGTGGTCTTTTCCACATCCTTGCACTGTTTCCTCCACCTCCCATCTGCTTCTTCCAAGCCAGCTCTGCTATTTTCCTCTTCTTTTTTCTCTTGTTAAAACATATCAGAGTAAGCCTAGTCTTTGCCTGTAATCCCTATAGTGCTTGTTACTATAATACCCTTCATCTAACTATTCAGTAGTGAGGTTTCTTATTGCTTTGGGAGGGTTTTCCAGTACTGATGCTTGTTGTGGATATTTACTCCTGCGTCTCGCCGCTGCTGCTGCGCATTGTTGTTCTTCAACACAACCTTGTAAAACTGTTCAGGTGTATTTATACAGCGTCTCCTCCACAGTAAGCTGCGGGGCTGCTGTCCCAGAACATAAAACATTAAAGTGTTTTTTTCCACCTCTGAGTGTGGCTACACGTCTTCTTCTGTACTTTTTCCTTTCATAAATATATTTTTTAAAGACTGTACCCATTATCCATTGTCAAAACAGAAATAAACCCTTTATGCTTTCATTCTTTTGTCTTAACCTTTTGTCTTAATCTTGTTATTGCGCCCTCTTCCTCCTGTAAATAAATATAAGCTCTGCGTTGAACTGAGAGGAAAAAATGGTTTGAAAAAACCACCCTTGAAGAAGCTGCTTGCTCACTCCACAAGGATATCACAATGCTTTCAGGCTTAAATTTGTTTTCTTATTTTGCTTCTCACCTGGGTCTCGATCATCTCTCCTCTCCACCTGTGATCTGGTGGCCCAGCTCTGGCGTAGGCTTTCATCTCACCTAATTGGTTCTGCTGCGGCGCTCGCCAGGCGCAGACGATGAGGGGTTAAAACACGCTGTGTGGGATTAATGAAGGGTTAAAGCAGCAGATGACAGGAAGGGGCGGGAGGTCTGACCAGTGTGTGAAACTGCATAACCCAACTGCTCCTCCTCTTCCTCTTTCCTCCACCGTCTGCTGCCAAGACCTCGGGCCCAAGCTGAGGCAGCATAGTGGCAACTGCGGGGTACACTGTCGAGCATTATGATTCTTGTTAACATGTGGGATGCGTTTTGCTCACTTGTCTTCGCCTGTGGTGGTATCTCTAATTTGTTTGTATCTGGTGGATGTTGTGTGTGTGAGTGTGAGCATGTGTGCAGGGTAGCATCTGTGCATGCTGCGTGCGTACGAGTGGTCGACATCAAGGCCGCCGTTTCCTATTTTCCGTGCGGTTTCATCTTGACCGTCGGGGGACGCGGGTTCCTGATGGTCTTCCACTTGAATACAGTTGGCCTGGTGCCCGCAGCGGCCCCTGTGACCTCCTCGTTTCTCTGTCTCCCTTCATCCTCTGCACTGTCTCACCACACCTGAGGTCTCCAGGCACAGACGGCTCCTGCCAGGTGTGTCCCTGATACCAACTGAGACACACATGCCCACACAAATGCACGCAGAAGCTGAGTGTGTGTGTGTGCATTACCATACATGAATGCAGAGCTATACAACGAGGGGATGATTCTTATCCTATGCATGTAGTTCATATTGTTTCCTGTCCTTTATTGAATATTTGAACAAGCAGAACATCCTTGAAGTGTCCCGTCACTGCACTTTCTATTCCCTCTCCTCTTCCTCAGTAGACTGTGATCACATAGCTCTTCTATCTCTAAACCAAATATCACTGTCTTCACATCTGAAACACACAAGGCTTTGTACCGGTGAAGGTTATGTAGGTGTATGTGTTTTTTTGAAAATGTCAAAATTCTGTTTGTTTTTCATTTTTACACTGTTTCTGTGCTTGTGCTTGTATATTCATATCAGGTTAAGGCAGTAGGGACTTGCATAGCAAAATATCATTCTGCCTGCTTGTCTCTCTGTCTGTCATTTTGCCCATCTGTGCATCTCTCTGATTGTCCATGCATGCCTGTCAGACTGGCTGCTTTGCCATTTTTTCCCTCTCTGTTATTCTCCTAGTTGACTCTTGCCACATGTGTCTGAAGCAATCACTCTCCTCCTCAGGCTTATGCTGTTTATCTCCCCTCTGCGCCTGAATTTCTCTCATAGCTTGTGTGTATGCGTGCGCCTGTGTGTACTTACATGTGTTTGTTCACATGTGGGCTCAGGACATGTGTGTCTACATGTTTGCTTGTCAGTCTCTGTGTTTGTCTGAGGCTGCCGCGTGCCCACCTGTCAGTCAAGCATCTCTCGGCAGGGTATTAGCTATCTGTAAAGGCAAGGTCATGGTGACTCAGACACACAGAAGCAGGTAGAGCTACCACTCAGCCTGCGAGGCAGCACTACAGTGCCCTTCATTCCTTTCTCTGACAGAGAGAGCTTCAAATAAAATGTCCTGTTTACCACAACTTAAACTTGGATTTTATTTTTGTCATCTCAATAGATAACGATTAGAGTTATTCTGATGCCGATACCATTATCAGAACTGCTTCAAATAAAGCCTAATATTCTGGATTGAGAATGTACAGTTTGTGCACCCATGCAATATCATGTCATTTTAATATGCATTATATTGCAAATATGCAGTCTTTTCTAAATATTGGCCTTTTTGTAATTTTAAAACACACATCAGCAAACTAACATTCATTTTTTGTGTGTATGTTTGGGGTTATGGGAGGGGTTGAAAGTGCCAAAGTCCTGTTGAAAACAGTTTAACCTGGATAAAATGGCCTTTTTTACTAAAATAATTTCTTCTTTTCTGCTATTATATGCTAACATGTACAGTGTTATGTTTTTTCATGGACTGTTACTGTTTTGGGAGGTGAATATGATTTCCAGAGCTTTAACATCAGCATTTAAGTTTTCTTATTATCTGTATTTGTTGATGTTTTACAAAAGCCATGCAACAGTGTCAGCAACCAAATCACATTCACACAGCGTTGGCTGTGTACAGATATCAAAAAATAATAAGCATATAATATACATAATATGCTCATTATTTTTAACACACTAGTATTGGATCGGTACGTGCTATCAGCTGATAAACACTATGTTCAGGTATTGGAATCAGCATCAAGACAGAAAAAATGGTACCTAAACATCTCGAGTAATAATAAAACTGTATTTGCTAAGTTCATTTTTTAAAATCTGAAAAGAACTGACATCTAAAAAATCACAGATGAGATCAAAAACAGGAGCAGCTGGTTTTACTGGGCAACTTCACAGTTAAACCTACTGTACCATAATTGTGTGCTAACAGCTATCTTGTGAAATGACGTAACATTGGCAACATTTGAGTAAGTTCATTTTAGAGTCTGGCCAAACTTTACCTTGCTTGTTTATGACCTGTCCCATGGCCATATTATCTCTCGACTTCCTGTCAGCAATGTTGCTAATCAATCTTCCATTATCTCCGCAACAAACTTGGTGTGTGCAGTGCTGACTAAATGATTAGGATGACTGTCAAAATTAAATAAACAAACCTAAATTAAAAAAAAATCTTAAAAAGAAATGTGATTACTGGCTATTTTTCAGTGAATTAATGAACGATACTACTCTCATGTTTGTACAGTAGGCTAAATATAAATCTACTAGTCTACTACCAGTAGATAGTTAGCTTAGCATAACAGCAAGAAACGGGAGAAACAGCCAAATATCATGGTTGAAAATAAATAACTGTGATTTTAGTCTCTGGCAGCAGTTGACAGCCTCTTTGGACGCAGCTACAGGCTCAGTTTTTATGCTAAGCTAAAATAAACACCAGCTAATGACTGCTTCATTTCTACTATATTAACATTTATGTGGCATCAGTCTTTTCCCCTTAAGCAAGACGTGTGTCCCTACTTAAAAAAATATCAAACTGTTCCTTTAAGCAATGGCCAAGCAAAGATGGGCTGCATGGAGATTAAGCAGCACTGACACAATATCACATGAACACTTTACATTCAAGCAAAGCACATTTTAGACTATAATCAGACAAACACCCCCCAAATGCAGAAATACACCAACAGATGGTGGGTGTGCTGCACACACAAGCACACACTCATACACACAAACAAAAACAAATTTGGCTACCTAAGCAGATGTGTACACAAATGCACACACACAAAGAAACAGAAGAGAGTCTCAAGAAGCGCTTTCATCAGAAATGGCTTCAAAATGTGGGCATATGCACACAAAAAGCTGGCAACCAAACAGATGTGTGCAAACACACGTAACGAGTGCGAGAGGGGAGCGAGTCACTCCCGTGAGCACGCTGTGTCGTAGGGAACTAAGGGTCCTGCGCGTACAGAACTTGGATCGCGACCACATGAAGTACAGAGCAGTGGGAGAGGGAGAGAGACTGAGGTGGAGAGAGAGGGAAAGAGGGGGAGCAGATGGGTCAGCCATCTGGTGGATGGAGAAAAAGCGAGGGAGATGAAAAGAAGAGGGAGGGCGCTCTGGAGAGAGAGAGAGAGAGAGTTGGAGGGATATTTGTGTGTGTGTGTGTGTGGTTTCATGGGAAATATCAGTGTGCGTGTAAATGGAGTAGGAGTGAGTGTGTTGTGTTTGTGTGGGGCTGTTTGTGTGTGTGTGCGTGTGCAGCAGGGTTGGTCAGCAGAGAGTCAGGTGCCAGCAGACAGTGCAGTTGAGTTACTCCGCATTGCTGTTGAATAGACTAATGACGCACACCCCCTACACACACACACACACGCAGTTTCTACCAAACAGGACTTCACACAACATATATCTTACTAAAAATGCCATGTATTACTCATTATTTCTCATTGAAAAAGTTATTACGTTACTTCACCAATTACCTCCAGCCCATTGGTCCAACTAACAGCTATTGGCAGTGAAGTGAAAACCTGTTATAGCATTAAGTATTTTTCTCTGCCATAAAGCTCAATTGTTGTCCAAAAACTATTAAAAACACTTCGCTGAGCCACACTGTTGCACTGGGTGACATGTTTCGCCATTACAATTAACACACACACACACTGTAGTTTATTTTGAGCCAGTCCCACACACAACACACACTGTCCTGATGCCAGAAATACTCACCAGAGGACCAAATGTGTATTAATACTTTGCTGAAAATAGTCTCTAATAAACGCACAATTTATTTCAATTTCAATTGAGACATAGTGGTTGCAAAGAAAGCCACAGATTATGTTAAATCACCCACATTATACCACATACTGTGAGTAAGGTTGTGTTATTTTTTCTAAAGCTCCACAGGCTTTCTTTGACAGAGGTCTAGGTCAGCCAAGGCTTTTAAAGCTTATGCTTAAATGACGGCCAGCAGTGTTAATATTGTAAACAACTGTACAACAGTTAGTTATCTGCTCCTTTGTTCACATACTTCACCTTTTTTAAACATAATTTATTATGATTTTGTTATCTTATTTATCAGAAAGCTGAAGTCAGTTAACAGTTCGACTGTGTGTGTGTGTGTAAACCAGAGAGGACCTACCTTAACTCACAATATATCTACATCAGAAAAACTCACTCATATTCTCCACATTTATCCTCCAATCTGTTAGCTTAGTTAGTTAGCTTACTTAGTTTATATTAATGTAATGTAGGACTCAAATTAGCAGACATAGAGTATGTAAATAGATACCTTGCATCACTCACTGCTTTTATTTTCCAGTGTTACCATCATTATTAGCAACATTCAGTGTCATTTGAAATGAAATACCCCAAAAAAGCAAATAAGATGTTGTTTCTTGGTTTTAAATTAGCATTATTTATTTATTTATTTTTCATTTCACTGTCACATTATTATTCTGTTGCATATTTATTTAGCTTTCAAGGTAAGGTGTGTTTGACTGACCATCAAACTAGATATCTTAGCTGTTCTTTCTTTTAGCACCATCGCCGTTGAGGAGGCAGACTGTCAGAGGATGAAAGAGTCCATGTGGCTGTCAAACCAGCAAAGAGGTTCCTCACTCTGTCCAAAAGCCATCCTGCCTGCATTTATTTCTATCAGTGGGGAGTCCAGGTGGCAAATCACACATCATTACTTTTCCTTTTCTGTAATACATTTATGTTTATTTAGTAAGAATCGGTGGATTTGAACATCTCATCCATCCATCAAAAGCCTACAGGCGACCCCGTGGGGAAAGGAAGATTGAAGAGAAAAGTGCTGTGGAAATCCAAAAGGACACAACAAAAAACTCCTCTGTGTTTTAGAAACCAGAGTCTGTGCCCACCGTCCTACTGGATAAAAAAACTGTGGAGTGAATGTGGAAGGACAGAGAGGCCAAAGCCCAGATGGGGGTGTAATAACACTCAGGTAGACTCTCTGACAGCCACACTCTTTGGATCTTGTCCCAAGGAAATGTATTTTTCATGGAAGTTACAGCTGAAATTTACATTTTGACTTGTATAATATGAAATGAAACTGACCAACAGAAGTGAGAATTGCTGCCCCATCTGGCCATCAAGCCCGCCCCATCCACACATCCACGCAGGGATCCGCAGATTGTGGACATCAGAGCAGCAGCCCAAACCTTCTGCCCTGGATCATATATATTCTACATATTGGATATATTAGCACAATCCAACAGCGCTCTGCCTCGCTTTGGCTGAAAAGAAGTCTGTTCCTTATAAATGAATAATGATTGCCACTGTGCTGGTAATATTGCAGTCCACTCATAAATATAAAAGGCTCTAATTTTAGTTAATGACAGTCTTTTTCTTAATTTGATTTATGAATGATGAATCAATGACACTTAAAAGCCACAGTAGTGTATAAAGATGGCTATTGTAGCATTGCCTCCATTACAACATAAACATACAAAAAAATGATTGTTGCTCTTTGCATTGAGAGCTCCAAAGATCTGTGCAGACAGAGGCATTCATATGTAATCGGTTTTGATGGTGTGTTCATTCATGCCTGCATCGGTTTCAAAATAATTGACATTTATCAAAGAATAATAATAGAATAATACAGTTTTTCAAATCTCTTCAAAACTGTGTTTGTAGATGTGTTTATTGCCCATCAAAAGTAAGCTTAGCTCAGGTGACTGCACGAGCACCCAAATCACAGTCTTGTCCTCATGGTAAAACACAGGGAGGAAGATACAACATGCCGGTAAACACTGATATTACCTGAAAGCACTTTCCCTACCTTTTTGTGTGTGACCTCTCACACTGTCAGCTCCAGCACTTACACATCATGGGTCAGCCTGTCCACTGAACACACAGGGATGAACTTGATATCAGCCCCACCATCTAGCTGCTGGTAAAACTGCACAAGCTGATTCCTTAAAAAAGTCCAAATAATTGAGTATTCTTAATTTTGTCACCACTTACACTAATTAGCAGTGATGCAAGCCTTATGTCTTGAACCCTTGTGGTGAGGAGAGAGATGAGTCAATGGCAAAGCTTTTGATCTACCAGTAGATTTACACTCTAACCTTCACCTATAGTCACAACCTTTGGAAAGTGACTTAAAGAATGCGACAGCAGATACAAGTGGCTGAAATGACCCTGAGTCAAACTCACCCTCAGACTTAGAGACATAAGCTCAGACATCCAGAGTGAGCTTTGTGAAGAGCTGTTGCTCCTCCGCATCAAAAGCTACCAGTTGAGGGGGTCCAGGTGTCTTATCAGGAAGCCTCCTGGGAGCCATCCTTTGGAGATTTTTTTTGAACTGTTGGGAGATCCTGAGGTAGACCCAGAGCATGCTGGGGAGATTATTATATATCTCATCTAGCTTGGGAATGCCTCAGGATTCCCAGGAAGGCAGAGGAACATCTGGACCACCTTGCTTACTCTGCTGCCAAGAGACCTGATAAGCAGCAAAGGATGAATGCATCGACTGAATAAAGAAACGACATACATGTTAAACTCTAATGGAAATGGTGGGTGATTTTTCTGTGTTCACACTGACAGATTTTGTGCAAACATTTTGGAGATTCTTGCACACATTTATTCATGTTAACATATGTACAAATATGCAAAAAATATT
>JAPZDY010000004.1:4671777-4692853 GCA_029783645.1 Ctenochaetus hawaiiensis | reverse complement strand
CAGGCAATAAATTGTTGCCAGATTGAAGTCATAAGATTAAGTTTAAAGAGGAATTTTGATGGATTAGATTCATTCCATGCATGATCGATGAAAGAGAGTATTTAACCTGCCATAAAATCAACTTACGAGGTGAGTTAGGAGAGCTCTCTGTAGCCCTTAAGGTGTTAGAAAATGCTACGCTTGCTGTAGCTGCCTAAATTAGGCTGATTTAGCCAGCGGCCGGGGTGTGATGCCTTGTTTTTGTGCTCTGCTGGAGCTGCTGCCGATGCTCACGACATCTTCTGCTCGTAGGCTGGGTTTGACTCTTCTGTGATTATTTTGCATTTGAAGTCCAGCTGGTGGGCAGCTAGCATCTGGGTGCACGGCTGTGTTTGCGCTCCAGCATGCACGCCGTAATGACATATGCTCCCTGACACCGCTAATACTCATCAAGTAATCATCTATGGAATTTGTTGACCAAGTAAATGATCATTGCTTTAATGTTAACATAATGTCACAGCTGACTTTCTATTGTTTGATTTAGATAAGAGAGTGTGTGTGTGAGTGTGTGCTTTTCGTAGACTAAGAGTATAATGTTCTACAGAGCAAACAAGTTATAGCCAAAAGGCTATTACAAGGTATAATCACAGCTGATGCAGTATGATCTGTATAGAAAAGTTCAGCATGTTTGTGTCATTATCATATATAGAATCACTCCTCAAGATCTTCTTTTAATTGGAAAGTCGCCTTTGTGCAATTTTCAGGTGTGAGGCAAAAAAAAAAAGGCCTAAAACTGCATCTGTGCTGCCTGCAGTTTAGATGAAAATGGTGTCGTTTGAGTTTTGTCTCAGCAGATGTTCCCTCTCACACAAAAATGATCCTGAGCAGGCTTTCTCATTTACAAACATGCTGTGTACTTGAAGTTTATGGGGCTTTCAACTACAAATGGTGAGGTAGCTAAAAATCCATCATCAGGGTCTTCTTTAACTGACACAAATCACATTTTCCCAGTTCACCCTGATATGTGTGGTTATCATAGTTTTTAAAATAGGTAAGTGTTGTGTATGTGTAATGTAGGTAAGTCTGTTTTGACAAACAGAGTACAAAGAATACAATAAAATACAATTTATTACAAATACAATGACAATAGAATACCATTAAAATACAAAAGAACCAGGATTTAAGATCTGTACAGTCTGATAGAAACAGTACAAACAAAGTGATTAGGGTGCATTAATCCCAGGATTACATGGAAAATAAGAAGCATATTATCCAACAGCATAATTAAACTTAAAAAAATTGAATTGACAAATGTCTTCAAACAACTAATTAATGTGCAAATCAAAGACATTTTAATGCGATCTTGCTCTCATGAATCTCTCATTTCCCATTTAGAAAATAAATGTTAGATTCCTGAGATGGCCCTCAACACTTTGATTGCACTCATCATTCATTAGTCATCTGACTCACATCTGTTAACCAGGGAACTGAACTTTACATAAAACTGTAATTATTAGTGAGACAGAGAAAAAATAACTCATTATTTATTTTAAATACACAATGCCTCAATGTGTTTGATGGCAAAGTTTTGGGTTCAATGGCATTTCACTAAATCTGAATATAAAAGATGCAGGAGTCCTTATCCTTTTACAAAACAAGGTTGAATAGGGAAATGTTGTTTTCACTCCACAAATACAGACAATTATATAACCAGATTAATAATTAATAACTTCACTAAAACAAAAACTATTTTTCTTAATTTGAGTGCAGATGATGAATTGAGAAGTCTCACAGCCTCAGGAAAAAATCTCATTAGCAAATCTGCTTATTGAACCTGAATCTCTTCAAATCTCCCAGCAAATTTGTTTCAGTTTAATTTTTCAGGTTTTCACATTCCGCTGCTAAAAGTTGAAAGTTTTTTTGTGCACTTTGCATGTACAGGGAAGGGGGACACAAGTATGATCTGTGACCAGGGGCCGTTTTAGTGATTTAGAGGCCCCAGGCAAAAAGAGCCCCTCTCAGTTTTACTTATCATAGTCATAGCTAATGAGGAAATTTCTACTTAGAGCCAGTTCTTTCAGATTACAAAGCCGCAGATATAACAACAATCTCAGATGACCTTCAGTCATGAACAGTCAGTCAGCTTGAGGAGAGGATCGACACCCGGCTCGATGATGCCAGTGAATGATGCGTTTATCATCCGCCGCGTCACCCAAGGCAGATACGCAGACGCTGCCTGTTTTATCTGTCCGTGAGTGCAGTGGTGCAGTCTAGTTTATTGTTGTGAGTGTACAGTACATGCATCCATACTGTTGGTTGTATGTACTGAGGGCACTCGTGAAGAAATAATGGCTGTGTATGTGATGTCAGGATGAAACCTTCTGAAACAACTGATTGAAAGAAACAGCTAAGGAGATTTAAACACTTTTGACTTAATCACCTGTTCATACTGCTGCTTTCTGTCCACATCATAATATACAGTATGTAGACAAGCTGCATATCCCAGTTTTTTTCAGTAAAATCTGCTCTTGGGAATGATGAAACTATTGATTTGTGATTGACTTTTTTCTGGTCTGATTTCTGTGATGACAATCATATCAGTTGTGTCATGAGAATGAGCTTTTCTAAGTCCTATTAATGTTTGCAGAAATAGAAAGAGAACAAGAATATTAACTTCAAGTAGAGGTAGTGTTACTTTAAAGACATTTCACTGAGGTAAAAGTTCTTGTGTAAACATGTGATCAGATACAACACCACCTGTGGAACAGTGTCACACTCCTGAGCCCTTACAAAGAATCCAAACTGAGCATAAGTTCAAAATTTCATGATACAGACCATTTTCGTAGCCTGTGTGGGCACCTGGTTATCAATTATCTCCATAACTTTTTTTTTTTTTAACAAAATGGATGCAAATTTCTGTTTAAAATAGAGCATTTGAAATAACTTTGAATTAACTTCAGATAAAAAAAAAAGCTTTAATCAGCTTTTACTGGCTGAGAAGGCAGACAGAGATGCTACAGCTGATGTTCACAATCAGTAACCATTACGTAGTTTTGTTAACTTCAGAAACACACAATCCAATTCTTGAGTTTTAGCAAAATGTTTCAAAATAGAACTTCTACTTCTAAGTTAAACAAATAGTAGGCTGAATAGAAACATCAGGCTGCAAGCCCACGGTATCTGGGATTCAGCCAAGTTAGGTTTTGGCTTTTTGAGAAAGTGCTGCACGCTACATTTGAGAGAGTGGAATCGCCTGCCACAAAGCTCGATTCAGCGCGGTCAGATGGTCCAGAGGACAACTCCTTTTTTTTTTTTGAATGGTGGTTTATAGATAGAACTGAGATAGAGAACAAAATGCTATTCAGTGGTTCAACTTACAACCGAAAGGGCAGAAAAGTCAAAGATACCTCTGAGCAACAGCTAAATAAGAAATCACCAGATTGGTAAAAAAAAAAAAAAATCCCAGAAAAAACTGGAAGCTTAGCATTTAAGTTTGTGGAGATTTTAACAGGAACAGGTTCCTCTTTCATAGTCAAGTAATCAATAATACTTATCACTAGCCTGAATTAACAGGCACGTTGCTCCATTCCTGAAACTTTAAAATAAAAGGTTAGTCATGGGTTCACACTAACAGAGCTGGATCAGTGAATCTCTGCTGACAAATAGACTGACAAATCACAGTTTAAACCTCCTCCATCTAACTGCTGAGTAGACTGCAGAGAAAGAGCCTAGTTACAGAGTTGTGGTGCAGGATTGATCTCAGGCCACTTCTTCTTTTCTGGAATGAAAAACAAATTCAGAACAATCTTTCCTGTTATTCGACACAGTGGGAACATCACCTAATGGAGGTTTTAGTCATTCATTTTTCAATTGGAGCAAAACTATTCCAAATGTCATTTGGTGTCAGAGTATACTTTTTTTGGTCTATTTTAAAAAATCATCAAGATAAAAGAAAATATATTCTAAACATTATAATATTACAACAAGTGACAACATTATTACAGGTTATTTTAAAGCTTTAAACAATAATTTTGCAGCCACAATTTGAAAACCGCTTGACAGGTGAGGTGAAAAATAATCAGCTGTGTTGTAACAATGCAATGTTCTGCTAAGAAACCTCAGATTGTGGCATTGATGTTGATGGTGCTGTGACATGCTCCGCCTAGCTTAACACCACTGCAAACAATTATCACCCGACTCTGCAGTTCCCCTCAGATCTATGAAGCATTTCAACATCCTCTCACTAATTGTTGTGGTTTGACTGTTCAACTATTTTGGTTCGCCACCTGAGTTCTCATTTATGCTGTTTTTGTTTTGTATACATTAGACAGCTGTTTTCAGTGGAAAAGCTTGGATAAACCTTCTGTATGCTACCTGCCCAGCAGCAAACAGCAGGTGAGTTAGTGACTAGCTGGTGAACACAGTGGAGCAAAAAACAGAGCCAGAGAGATATCAAATATTGGACGTACATCAGATAACAACACGATTCCAGCTATTTCTGAGTCCATGTTCAAGTAGGCTAACATGTTAGCCACAACAGCTTAATAAGATGATAATATGTCACTGTTGTGTTTCCAGCTGGTTGAGCTGCTACTAAATTATAATTAATGCAGATGAGCATCTGTAACACTGGTTCAAATGAGAAATGTTGCTGGTAAGAGATTATGTCAGCTCCAGGAAAAACACTTTCCATTCATATTCTGTGAATGAAAACAGTCTCCTAGCAGGTATTTTCACATATTTGAATGTTTGCTTTCATGCAGAAAAACACACTTGCCAATTATACTCAACTATTCAACTACAATGCAAATGTGAACAGCTGCACTGCTGAAACCTGTTATCAGATTCTCAGTAATGCTACTCTCTGAATATTTTGCAGTGGGTCTGGTGAGGTATGATGTCCAGATTTAGTTTAGCAGAGGGACTTCTTCGCCTACAACTCCTTCTCCCCTGCTTCTTCTCTCCATCCATTTTTTTTTCATTCGCTGATTTTCAACAGCCTTTCAAAGGCTGATATAATTTGCTAAAAGACTCTTTGCCAGTTGGATGAGTAAGATAGAAAAAAGGAGGCAGGAAGAAAAGCTAAATAACAATGCATCTGTGGTCATTTGCATTCACACAATCCCTCATGCACCGTCTCTTGCACAAAGCCCTTGTCATATTCGTACCTGGACTCTCGCCACCAACAGACACACAAATATACAATGCACTCGGTGCCGTCTGTCCAGGGTGTTATTTTGAAGACAGCACTTTAAATGGCAAATGCCAGACAGAAATGGAAATTAAAGGAAATGAGGGGAAAAGGAAAGGAAAGGAGAGGGAAGGAGACATGAGTGAGAAGGGGGAGGAAAAGAGAAAATGACAGTGCCTAAGGGAACAAACATCACCTCCTGTCTGGCTCCCTGACAGCAAAGAGCAGACAGGTGGAGAAGAGAGAGGAGGACGAGCGAAACTCTGTGTGTGTGTGTGTGCATGTGTGTGTGTCCATAGAGGTGCGGCATCTTTCCAGCTGAGAGAAGGGCATCTGTCCGTCTCCGCTCCACTTGGACTATAGCTTGTGGCAGCTGTCCGTGTCCGTCTGAGCGCTGTGCTATTAAACGCTATACCTGGCCACTGTCTAACTGTAGATGCTCAATACCATCATGCATCTGTCCGGCCGTCTGTTATCTTCATGCTATCCGTCACTCTGCCTGTCCGTCCTCATGTCCGTCCAGCTATGAAGCCAAGCTGCATGTTCCTGTTGCACTGAGAACAGTTTCTGCCTATTTGCCCACCTGCTAGCCTATCTGATGCATCCATAAGCGTACTGTCTTCTTGTCATTCTACATGCCATCAGCAGCTTTCTGTACATGTTGTCCATATGCCAGCACGGCCTGTCTATCAGTTCCCTGTGGATCATATATGCTGATAGATGACTGAGAGATATACTAGGATAAAAGTCCCATAGTCACTGCAGGGAGAGCCCCCCCCCCCACTTCCCAGCACATGACAGTGGCCTTCAAAACAGATACATGCTGTCAGCTCGCGCATACGCCGCACATACACACTCACTGCCATCCACAAAAAGCGAATCTTGTGGAAGGAGTCATGGGATTGAGAGGGCAGTGGATAAATCGAGATAAATCAAGTGTGTATGTGTGTGTGAACATGAATGTATGTGTGAAGATTTGTTTGATTTTCATGGCTGTTTTAGTTCCCTATGGAGCTAAAGAGTGGCTTTGCATTGAACTGTGGGTAGACTGACACAGAAAACAGAGCAGCTGGATTTTAGCATCACCATCAGCTTCCTCTGATGTCTTTTATGAGTTAAAACAACTCATTAAATAATTACCTTTGATGCAGTCATTTATTCCCACGGGATGGAATTTTCCATGCTATGGCTCTCTGAATCTTAAAAAGTTTGATGACATTGTGAAGTAGTTTAGGGTCATGGGAGTTGTTGTCTTCAATGTTAAACATCCACCATTGCAGATGAAAATCAATGTGACTGACTCAGGCAAAATATTTACACATGAGGTAATTTATTAAAGTTTTATTCATGCCACGTTTGGCCGCTGGTCACCAACTAACAAACACACAAAACAAACAAGTCAAATGCTACACAAACACATGACTGACACACTCTTCGACTGTCTTCTTAAGGGCCCCCTCTTGAGACCCTCTTGAGTCATAAAGGTGCTGAGAATATTTTGTTTGGAAATGTCCATCCAGGTTGTTTATTTTTAAGCTCTCATACCATCATAATCATTAAAGTCTGTGTGCATTTTGAAAAGCTTTGGTGGAACCAACTTTCAAAAGCTCCTCCTTGTATTTTCATTTTAAGTTCATGCAGTTAGTGTGAGTGGTGGAATTACAGGAGTCACATTCAGCATCATCTCAGCCAGAGGCTCAACAAGTTTTCAGGTAAAGGTTTGTTTGGAGGTGAGGGGGGTAAATGCCACGCACACAGCATCTGAGCTGAAAAAGACAGCTTAGCAAAAAAGAATGCTGCTCTGCCACATCAATTAGGAATAAAAAAATCAAATAGTATGGCATTGTTGTTCATTTTACTTTGCCAATAAGCAAAAAAATGTGTCTATAACCCTTTTTTGGGTTGCCACCCCAAGGTATCTCTGACACATGACAATGTCAAAATATTTTGCTCTCATTGTTTTCATCAATAAATGTCAACCTCATGGTTGCGCTGGAAGTAAAGTCAGAGGATCAGCAAAGTCATCAAGATCCATCCTCTGGGATCACTCACATCTGTGCAACGTGTCATGCCAGTCCATCTTCAAGCTGTTATTTCAGTGATGGTCCAGTGGACTGATATTGAGATTCCCACGTCACTCTGCTGCTGTGGTGATTTAAAACTGTTCACAGAGATTTCTGTGGATTATCCACATTATTCACATCTGTTGTATCGAGCAGGTCGCTGAAATCACACACATGACTGTGTTAAAACCTGGGCAAAACACCTATCTGAATAACTAAACACGAGGGATCAGAGAGAAAATGTTTCATTATGATCTGGGTTGAAATGACCCTTTTAAAACCGAATTACACGGTTTACTTGAGGATGAACCGTAGAGCTAAGAAAGAATTGGCAAACCACACTAAGCCCTCCAGCTTGTTGTGGCACAAGTTTTCTCTTTACACAGTGCCTGAAAGTCTGAAAGCGCATTTTCTGGTACTGTGTACAGTACATCCAGCCTGGTTGGGCTTCATGGCCAACTCACTCTGCCTGCCAAACACATGTATGGCAAAACCGACTCTCCAGGCTGCAGCAAAGTGTGGCACATCCAGGCAGATGAGCTATCTGGCCCCGGGAAGAGAGGAGGAGGCATTCAAATCCCACACAAAGTACCATGCACACACACACACATACACACACCAACACATGCACACACACAGATGGTTATATACATTCAGTTAAATAATGCACACACCAACTTTATCATTCAATAATAAAGAGAGCAAAACAGGCAAGCAAAGACTGCTCCCTCTCTTTTTTACTCTCTTCCTCTCTTCCTCTCTAACACACACACACACACACACACACACAGAGTCACTCCTTGGTGGATAAATCAGTCCTTTCATGCTCTGTCGTCTGCCTGGCTCTGTTCTCCTGTGTTTCTATAATAGAGAAGGAGCAGTCCCTCTCTTTTACTATTCCAATGGTCACACATGCGCACCCCCCCTCCACCCCCCTCCACCCCCGTTCTTCAAAGGGCTTCTGGTGGAGTCAATCTACAAGTACACTGTCGACTGAAGATAGGGGACTTACAGCATGTGTAATGACTGAGGAGGACAGATCAGTGTAATGAAATGCGCGTGTGTGTGGGCACTTGTGTGGTTGTGTGTGTGGTGGTTAGGTTTAATTTGCTCTTAAATGATAAGGACGGAGGTAATAGCTTTTTGAAATAAGACCACGACAATGATGAAGATGGTCTGATTAACATGAGTATAATAATGTTATCATCGCCCGGTAATCAGGTGATGGCTTAGTGTTGATAATGGTGGCGTTAATGATGATAATGGTGCCCCTGTTGGAAAAAGATCTGTTATGATTCAAAAGGGATAAGATTCCTATGCAGTAATGAGCTAATGTCGTGTTTCTACTAGGCTTGGCTTTATGATCTTTCATCCATGACACAGTTTTGTTTTGGACTCCACAGACCTTCATCCCTCACCAGGGGTACAACAGAAGCCCAGGATTTTTCCTGCCAAATTTTGATGTCTTTGGATATGGTTGATTTGGTCATTTTTCTTTTTTTCATGCTGCTATGATAGGCAAATAGGCTATACAGCAGAATGCTTTTGTCTTTGTTCTTTAAAGTTGGGGCGTAAAGGGTGTTTTATTTTGAAATTGATTGGATGCTTTATGCTAATCCTGTGTTTGACTTCCTGCTTAGCTCGATCTGCTCTTTGCAGCTGCAAGTGACTTCATCCAAAACACACTAGGCCATATATGTGGAGCAGAGTGGAGAGCCACACTGTGGCACATCTGGTGGAATCACAATTATTACGGTTCATTCAGACTAAATCGATGTCACCAAAAACATTTCTCCCAGTAGGTAGTGTGTTTAAGTTTCAGTAGCGTGGCTCTGCCATAGAAAGTTAAAGCAGAATCAGCTGCAACACAACATCACTCCAAGTTGGCAAATCAGCTGATAAGCCCATTAAATGAACAAAGCTACAACAACAATGATGCACTGCAAAGACTTAGTTTACTTAATTTACAAATGGACTGTCAATCCAAGGCTGTCACACAAACTGGTAATAGTCATTGTTTAGGCTGGCTTTTGTTGAAAAATTGTCCTTAGAAGAGCTCCAGCAGCCATGTAGCAGCTGGGATGTGACACAGCCTGTTACAGCACAAGTGCGATTTTTTTTTATCAATCAAGGAATAATATCATGTAGATGTCTTGATAAAATTTTTAATAACTTAAAATTTATTGTTTTCATCTGTATTTGTAAAGTCCCACCTGTTTGCTTGTGTTTCCTTGTATTTGTGTGCAAAACAGGGACACAAATGTAAAATCATTGCTTTGTAGCACTATTAGCTCACTAAGATGAACAAAAACCTCCCAGAGTACCCTTAAATGCTGTGATAATGGAATAATGACAACGTTCTATTATTCAGGAGATTAAAAGTGATGGAAATTGGTATATGATAACTCATAATGACATATAGCCTACAGGACATCACTACAGAAACACTCATAGTTCTACATGAAAGTTTTAAAAATAACTTACCATTAAACATGCAACCCTTAAAACAGGTTTATTCTCTCTGCCATTTCCTATCTTATGAATGATTTACTGTTGACTTATTTTTCAGTTAAAAACTAACAAGCTTTGAATAACCAGAAAATAAAGTAATAAACACTAGAGGTCTGTATCTATCTCTAATATATTATGTGCAAGTCAAAGCCATTATTAAATAAATGATCAAAACTATCAGTTTAAAAGGCCAGTGATGCAATAATTTCAACAAAGATAATTTGGTACAATTTTAATTTACACTCCATAACTACAGGGTTGATAAATTATTGATAAAGTCTTATTTAACATTAATAAAGAATTTTATTACTTCTGGCCATTGTGAAGATAAGAATCAAGTGTATTTTTCTAATAAGCCTTACAACCTGAATGTGCTTGTCACTTTATTACAACTTATAACCAACCTTTAAGCCTTAGTGCAGTATTTATTAACCATTAGCTGACATAACCCATTTAATAAGGGCTGCACTGAGAAAGTGGAGCTGAACTGTTTTCTCTCATAAAAACACTGCTTTATCAATAAAGGTTCATATTGACTTATTTTGGGAAAATTACACGGATACCTACGCAACACATGGGATACCATTCCACACTGATGTAATGCTGATGAGAATCCGTATTGATTTTTGGTGCCATAATGATGGTGGTGGTGATGATGATGATGATAACGATGATGGTTGTTGAGGGGGTGGTGGGGATTATGAGTGATGATGGACATAATAAAATAATCACTTCCGAGAGAGAGGGGGGGAGAGAGACAGAGAGAGAGAGAGAGAGAGAGAGAGAGAGCGAGGATGAGGCGATCAAGAGAGGAAAAAAAATATATAACCGGGAAATTGGAGGTAGTGAAATGAAAACATGCTGAGGGATTTTCAAGAGTCACGTTATTTTTGAGGAGAGTGAGAGAGATGAAGAGAGTGTGAGAGAGAGTGAGTGAGTGAGTGAGAGAGAGAGAGAGAGAGAGAGAGAGAGAGAGAGAGAGGCGCGATAACAGCGTTTGTCCTTATTGGGCTCAGTTTTGTGACCGGCTGACGGGCAGAACGAGCGACGGACAAAGAAACTTGAGACAATCACACCGAGATCCGACATTCAGAGGTAAATTCACAGTGAGTTTGACTGAACCCCGGTAATCCTGTCATTGTTAGCGTGGTATGATTATTTTCTCATACAGCGATCAGGATGACTGAAGATCAGACCTAGTTTCCACTCGCTTGGTTTTTGGGAATTGCGTTTCTCGCTGCCTTGCCTGCTCTCTGGCACCGCTGCTTGGCTTTCACCAGAGATCGCATTTTCAATTGAAATCACTATATGTGTCACTTCAAATTCTTATATATTAATCTGTGGATCCCTTTAACTGTTTAAATGAAACAGATGCATGTGGTTGGTTCTTGTGGTGGACTGACTCCGTGCGTATTTGCGAGACCCGGCGGGTTTTACAGGATTTTTGTCGTTATAAAAGTATACTCGTAAAAGCCTCACATTCTTTTGCCGGTGAGTTGAGATGAAAACAAATAATACAGTGGTGGTAGTTTAATAAAAGACATTGAACATATGGGTAGTCCTAATTGGGAGCCTGGTCAAAGAGATGAGGACCTGTCCGCTGGCGCACACTTGTATGTGTTTTTATGTGGGGGAATTTGAGCGCCATAATAACTGTTGTATACATTTATTGCTTCTTTTATTGATCCATTTATTGATTATTTCAGATTTGTAGCCCCTGCTATCTTCCGACCACAAGATGAGAAGAGGAGGTGTCACTTTATGTGCAAATTGAACCGGCGCAATATTTTTACGCGTGCGAGCGGATAAGAGACGGCGTGCGTGTGCGCCCTCCTGTCTGTCTGCACGCAGCAGTTACCGTAGAACGGCGGGGGTCAGCGACTGACAGACGGTCACATACCGAGAACCGACAACCCGGGGCAAATATTTTACCTGCAAGCCGTCCGTATGCGCATTTTTTCCCCGCGGTTCAGCGCGTCTCTAATGAAGTTGATCGGCTCCGAGTCGCTTCAAAACCTCGGCTTAATTGCGCCCATTTATTACGCGACCTTATAAGTCGGTGATAATAAGTATTTTGGCCCCACATCTACAGGAGTCGGCGATGCGCTCGTGCTTGTGCAAAACGCTCCTCTAGTTTACACCGTGTAAAAATGTAATAATATTTGTGAGAAAGCATCCATTGGCCTTCTGGGAAATACATTTACTTAGATTAATGACCTGCCTTCTCAGGTTATATCGATTGTTGTAGCCTGCTGTGTACTATATTTTTGTAAGAGCAAGGAAAGTGGGTCTGCCATATCTATATATAATTTTCTACATGTTGTAGAGAGCACAGCCAGATTTTGATACAGTCATCTTTGCAGCTGGGTCAATTCTCAAGCGGAAAGTATGCGCTCTTATAACCTCTTGTTGAACATATACATAAAAAAAAAACAAGTGTGATATGTGAATGGCTACACACACACTCACACACACACTCTAACATATACACACTTGATGGGCCTTAAGTGACCGTAATGGCTCTGATCAGTGTGAGAAATGTTTATGTATGTAGAAAGCTCATGTATTATACATCACTGTGGCACCAGGGTTTATGGGTACAATCAGTTTAATGTGTGTGAACACTGCGGCTCTCTATTGGTTTGTGAGTGTCTGTTGGGATATGTTTGTGTATTTGTGGATATTTTATCCCTGGGTACCTTTCACTATGTGTAGCTGTATCTTTGATTGGGTCCGCACTCTTCTGCAAATTGTTTTTGAACAAGATGTGGCAATCACATGGTTCCTTCTTTTTCGGTGGGGTGGAGGGTTGGACAAGGGATCCTGGAGACTGAGCAGGCACTCTCTCTTTTAATGTGGTCAGCATTCAGTTAGTAATTGTTTACACTAGAAAGCACTTGCCTTTTTCAAGATGGGGGCTAAAGAGCGATAGGGAGATGTGAAGGAAGGCAGAAGTAGAGAGATAGATAGATAGAGAGAGAGAGAGAGAGAGAGAGAGAGAGAGAGAGGGGAGATTTGGAGATATCAAGGGAAGAGAGGAGGGGTAGTTTGATGGAGAAAGATATAGTAGATGAAAGATGGACAGAGGTAAGGGTGGGGTGGAACATGATAAAAAATTAGAAGAAAGACTGAAGGAGAGTGGGAAGAAGTGGAGAGGGAGGGCGGGGGGAGGGAGGGAGGGTGGTGCAGGTGGAATCAGACAGGTCGCACTGAGTCAGTGACTTATGCTGCCGATAAAACTGCCTAAAGAATAGAAACTGGAAAGAGAGGTGCTGTAGCTGTGACAAGTGAGGGACACAGCAAATCCCATTAGTGGACATTACTGTGTATTATGGCTGACAGTGGAGAAAGGAATTTGGGATAGATGGTTGGATACTGAGAGAGAGGGGAGGATAAAACAACACTGGCATACTCAGAAAAAAAAACCAACATCAAGATGTTTAAAAATGATGTATGTGTGTTTAAAAAAGGAGCTAGAGAGTTCAAGGATGTGCAAGGGAACAGAATTTGAATTCAGGTCTTGAATGAAGATTTTCCTTTAAACATTTCCCCCCACCAATCTTACATAACCTTGTTGCCTTTCCTGCTTGGAGTGCCTTGTAAAGTTTTGCCAGGAAGACAGATTACTTACTAATTATGTTTCAGAGACTCCACTGGCTGTCTTTATTAAAAGACTCGATCAAACTCCATCAATAACGGGCCCCCAAAGAAGGAAGAGATGCTTTTAAACATGCTGATCACCCGTCCATAGTGAGAAATAATGGCTTCACACGTACCCCCCAAACTCCCCCACCCTTGGGAAACACACACAGGAAACATGGAAAATGATCAGTGTGCCTCTTTTTCTTTTTGATTCCCTCCTAATGAGAATGGGAGAACCCCCAAGACGTGCACCCACTGGGGCTTTTCTACTCTGACAAAGTGTGTGGCAGTCGACGGACGCGTACCATTCATTAGGTGACAATTCAGTGAAATGAATCAGACAACATGGCCTCCCAGGGATCCTCGTGGAGAACAAGGAAATAAATGCTTAGTGTTCAAGACATGAACATTCCCTAGGGCCCTCGCGCATGGAGATAATATAATGGTAGAATTCCCTATCCGATTGTTTCAAACAGGAAGGGAAACAAGGAGCTTCCAGGATCTAACACCGTCTCAGATCCTGTTAGTTACTACCCTCTTCTAGCTTTCCAGGCACAGGGAAAATGGAGTGAGCTGTAGAAAACCTTTGGCAGAGTACTTTTCCTCTGGTGTCAGTCTTTTGAAGGGGGAGTGAAAAGCCTGTGACTCTGCAGTGACTTTGCGCAGAACTGAATCTCAACTATATCATCTCCAATTACCTACTCAAGGCAAGTTACTGACAAGCAATTTTTCATCCATACGTGATGCTCCCTTTAAACTCCAGATAGATGTGAAGGATGGTGTACTATACGTTCCCTCAGTGCCCTTTGATGGTGATCGTGCATCAAAGGAAGGGGAAGATACATGATTGCTGATGTGGACTTTTTAAGACAGGGAAATTCACAGAGAGTTTAAAAACAAGCATCTCCCAGCAGAAGTCTGGGATTTAGCTTAAACATCATCCTTTACTCTTTAACCCATCACCCTTTCAATGCAATGCCATGTCCCCAGCCTCTCCCAATGCAGCATCCCTGGTGTTACCAGGCGACCCCATCCCGGGCAGTGCTGTGCCCAGACGTAGAGCCATTCTCTCCTTGGTGGTGATGGGAGACAGGGAGGGGAGGAGGGCGGTCATTTAGAGAAAATGGCTATGTCTGGCGGTGCAGTGTTTTTCCTCTGTGGAGGCCTGTAGGATGGTGCTGCAGAGTCTGTCACGGTCTGATTGTTCTCAGACCAGCAGCGCTGTTTACTTGAATGCAAGTGATAATGCAGGCAGGTGGGTTTGCATACATGCACACAAGTATTTAAAAAAGGCTCGCTCTTGTCTACGACTTTGAAAAGTCATACATAATCATTGTCTTCAAGAAGGCTATAAATTGTACACACACACACAGGCACACGTCAGTCTGATTTTCCTTAGTTTTCTCCATTCGACAAGAATTGAAAGTATGTAGGAGCACTCTCTCTGCTGTCAGCAGGGGGTCTGTATCACTGCCGGGAGTGGACTGAATTTGAGAGTGGGATGTTAGATTGGTGGAGGCAACTCCCAGTTCAGTGGTGGATGGCTGTTTTGGATTGGTTGGATGGGATGGGATGAAGGAGGACTCCAGTGGAAGAAAGTGCGGCAGCTCGCTCCACTGGAGACATTATTATACAGAAAGACGAAAGCCAGCTCCGGGCTGAATGTGTGTGTCCTTGTGTGTGTTTGCTGTGTATTTACATTCATACCCTACTGTGTTGAAATGAGAAAGTCTGACATTGACAGAACGAGAAAGCGTACATGATTGTTGGTTGTATGTGTGTGAGTTGGTTATAGACTTGCTGCCACTGGCTGAAGCAGTGGAGTTGTGGTGGAGCTAAAATGAATCTTTTTTCAAGTTATTTCTCACAAGAAGTTGAGTTTGAGCCAGAAATGGAATGCTGGAAAACATGCTGAGCTTTTCCTTGAGTTTCTGTGTTGGAGAGATTTCAATGTTGGCACGAGTCAGGTGCACAATTGTCAAGCGTATGTATAAAGAAGAAGAACGCTTGCCTATGTAAATGATTAGATTCCCAGGGGGCCTGAACTTAAATTACTCAACAGAAAAGAATGCATTTACAGCCTGTGGTGAGCAGTGATGCATTACTCAGTAATGTATAGCAGTGATATGGTTACTTTTTCGAGGAGCGGTGTAGGAGATTATACATTGAAATTAAGTAATTTCCTTGCTAAGAGTAAAATTCAATTATTTTATTGCTAACTCAAAGGTAGTTTGATAAAAGGAGTGATATGACTGCATTCAGAGGACAAATTGCTGTGGGACATGTTAGTTTGCGTAGAGGCAAGCGTGAGGAGAAATTTGGTCTCTTCTTTAGAGAAAACCTGCGCTTCCTGGCAAATAAAAAGTCTCCCTTTCTCTCTCACTCTCTCGTACAGACATGTTGTGTTTTAGCTATCAGCCAGCCACCAGTTAGCCTGCCTGTGTTTGATGGGTCTTCAGCTAGCTTAGCCCCAGTGTTGCGTTTGGTCAGTTCACCACAGCTAAGCTAATGTTAGCTGTTGATTTTCTGTAAATATCTCATAACTGTAAGTTTAACCTTGTTAAACCATTGTGTCTGGTTTCTACGTGTGTTTCATATGCTGAGGATTCAAAGTGTGAATGTGGCAGCTTTTGAGTTGTTTAAGGGAACCTTTGATGTAGAAAGTAATCTTAGTAAGTCATGTAACCTCATATTTGATTTGCTCTTGAGTACTTTAATGTGGAAATGTTAACTAATGAGTAATTTGTTTAACATAACTGATTACAGCTTCCAAGTCTCTTGCCTTTAAACTGTTTTGAACATTCATGTCTTGACAGTGCTAGTCTTTCAAACAGCTTGTGATGCCCCAAGCCTCCACCAGACAGCACTCAAATGCTAAGTGGTTGACTTGTTGACTTTCTTTCTTCTACATCCCTCCTCTATATTGGGACAGCAGAATTTAAGCTCCAGCCTTTTAAAAAATGTTAAATATTGTTTAATTTTGGCATGGAGCTCTGCCTGAGAGAACACGCATGATAACATTTCTTTAAATCATGAGTCATGGTGGTGGGAGGTATGAGGTGTTCAAGTGAAGAACAGATCAAAGAACAGTCGCATCAGTCACACAGCCCAGCTTGCATTACTTACATGTACATGGATAATGAAGGTTGAATCTATGGAGGGGGGGGGGGGGGGCAACCAAATATCATTTAGTTGCAGTGAAATGGAGAAGGCTGCAATAAGTGCTTTAGCACATGGACTCAGAAATCACAATATTTAACGTTAAATTAGATTTTCTCTATTCAGACCTCAAGTTGAAGTGATTCGCTTTGCTGCAAAGTTTTCAATTTGACAGCTTTCATTGGCTTTCATTTACTTGTCTATATTCCTCAATTCATGAGCACATGTGAAATTGAAAGTACTAGCTCTAGCTACTTTAATAATTTCACCATGGTTTAACTCAATTTAAGACGGCTTTAATAAGCTTCGCAACAAAAGGTGCCAATGACTGTAGCCAGCGTTTTGGAATTAAATTGATCATACTCAGGAAATTAACGACTTCTCTGAACAATTGCTTTTGAATAGAGATATTGCAAAGAAGGCAGCAAAATACTTTATGTCATTTATGGCCTCTGAGTTTATCCAAGAAATTTCTCAAACAAAATTCTGAGTATTTCTGAGAGAATGCTGGATGTGCCTGAGGTTGGAGTGACTGTGTAGGTGTTTGCTTGGGCTGGTGGTAATGTGCATCTGCACGACTGAATGTATCATATCAGCTGCAGACGTGTGTGTTTTTCTGGTGTGTATGTATGTGTGTGTATGTTTGTGTGTGTGGCCTTGACAGAAAGAAACCTACAGTATAAGCTGCCACCCCTGATATAAGGGTCCTGTAGGAATTGAGTAAATCCTATTGTAAATTTGCCTACTCCATGAAGATAATTGGCTTATTCCTGTGTTAAATAGCCTGTCCTACAGGACACTGACTGGGCTTCACATTCTCCGTGTAGACAGTGTGTCTGTTCCTTTGCTTCTTAGGGACTGAGAGGCACATTACATACTGAATTACTGTATGACAATGATGAACTGATAGCTGCAGTGCGTAGCTCAGTGCTCCTGTGCTGGGACTGACACGCACAAGAGTCTGCAAGGGCATAAGTTCGATTCCCAGAGGCTGCCCCTCTTATATGGTTCTTACCGCTTGATGTATGAGTCTTGGCTACGCAGACAGACTGGTTTGCACATCTAAGACTCCAGTGCTACATTATCTATGGCTCCTAAAGCTTTCAATTTCTGGTTTTCATACTCAAATCTACACAACAGTTAAAGGCTTTTATTGGCTTGGATGTGGAGAATGTGTTGCCTCGCCTTACCTAAATCATTATCCACTCATCAAACACCATCTGGAGTTCAGTTCATTACTTTGAAGATTCCTTCCTCATCAGTCCAATGCGCAAAGGAAACACCAAATGTGTGTGTGTGTGTGTGCAGATACACATGCAAACAGGCTACATGTTGCTCTTTTTATTCCTGTTTTAACCCTGTAGTTGTTCAGTAACCCCACTGACAGTGGTTGCCTCTCTGTTTCTTGGCCTCTAGGCAACTGCTAAGTGATGAACTCGACCCCATCTGATCCAGCAGTGCGGAAGGGGGAAAAAAAGCACCAAAATGCTCAAACCAGAAAATGAGAGATTCAGAGATGGATGAATTGTCAGTGGATGTGCAGCTGTTCGGATCTTAGCATGTCTGTGTGTGTGTGTGTGTGTGTGTGTGAGTGAGGAAGGCTAGCACGCATAATTCTAGGACATGACCGAAAACTGTCTAGTTAGAGTGCATCAGGAAATGGATGAAAGAGAGAATTCCCTGCACGGGGTGAGAGGAGAGAGATGGAACTCAAAATGCTTCATCTGTGTGTGTCCTGATGACTGCTGAGTTGAACAAAGACAAGCGTGAAAAAGCGACTACAATACCTTTTTAAACCAGTGCTCTGTCTCTGTGAAAACATGCCGGACATGCTGTGAAGTGAAATGGTTGAAAGCATCTTTTTAAAGGTTGACTGATGATATTGAACACATGGAATGGCAGCACCTCAAAGTGTTCTTTGAAGCTAAAAATACAGAGGCAAAAGGGAATGTTTGTTCATGCTTATCTTGGTGTCAAATTACATTGATAAAAAACATGATTTGGAGCTCGGTGTGATGCACCAAGCTGCCTCCTCTGACAGCATCCTCGAGCCTGTTCTGGTGCATGTGAACATATGTCCAGGTGTGTGTGTGTGTGTGTGTGTGTGCATCTGTGCATTTTCCAGCCTCTCTGGAACCACAAGGGGCAAGCTACCGAGCATGAGGTTCATCAGTAGTGTAATTAATGTAGTGCGGTTCAGTTGTCATGTGTGATATTTCAGCGCTGCGATCTACTTGAGAAGGCTTTTTGATGAATGGCCAATTAGGAGCAGACTCCTCAAGCCTGGTGGCTGACTGATCTCTTTTTAATGGCACTCCTGTTTCTTTGATAAAACGCAAAATGAATCATCGATACTCTGGCCCCGAGGAGCACCGAGCACAGAATTTAATTGTAATTGGGTGTGTAGCAGCACTCCGGGGTCGAGGTTGTGCCTGTGTGTTTGCTAGAGTGTGTGAAAGCACTTTCGGTTGTAATGTTGGTCAGTCCCACTCATACCTTGATGCACATGGCTGATTTCCCAAAGCAATATTTATAATTCACTGAATGTGTGTGATTATCTATACTCCTGCATACGCATTATCTACATCGATCTGCTAAATGCACATTCAGGCACAGTGTATGAGCATGGCAGCCCAGCTGTGTGTGTTCACAACAACACCAATCGTCCCTCATTGTCACTGGTTTTTGGTGTTTGATTGCTATTAAAGCACACTCCAATTAGGCCTGGCAAGTTTTTCTTCTGGAAAAAAAATCTTTGCCTAAACTGCTGTGCTGTTTTTTTGATGCTTTAATCAAAAGTCTCATTTTATATGCATAATTAATGCAACAGAAATGAGAAGACGAGCAGGGGAAAACAGCCTTAAATGTTCAAAGAAATATAAAGTCTTTTTTCTTTTTGTTTGTCAGCTCCTCAGGCGATGGCCAAGATTTATTTGCCCATGTATTTTTCTCAGAATGGGGTGTCATGGCAGGAGAGAGGGTTGTTTGGACAGAAGCTGTGAAAACACAACATGTAACAATTTGAGCAAGCAGCTAGCATATAGAACCAAAGAGCCCACCGGGAGCTTTAGGACCACCAGCAAAGATCTTCGCTACGCCTTTTATTTTGGCTGCAGTGTTTTCTCCCGGCCCTCAGCCACTGGAGATTTCCTCGCTTCCCTGAGCAAACTGAACAGGTTCAGAATGAGGCGATTAGTGTTGTCAAAATGTCACTGCATCCCCTGCTGTTGTTGGAGGGTTGAGACAATAATCTTATAATTCACTGCATGAATCCGGAGGAATGTGCCTCTTGTACCCACCTGCACGCAAATACACCATGAACCCTGTCTTTCATAGGTTTATCTGTGTTTCCCTCGGCCTCCTTCTCCAGCTCCACCGCACAATTTGATGGGACGTCTTGCTAAAATTGCGATCCAGACCTTTCTCACCTGTTCACAATGGAGGCTTGCTCTGCAGCTAGGCACTTGGGGAGATACAGAGGGAATCTTATTTTGTGGATTTAGACTTCATAAACATCATTATCATCTCCCCGACCTTGAGTTGCTGCACTGTTCAGCATCGACCCCAATTTTGTCAGGAACCTTGAATGGTGATGTGCGCGGTCTCACGGGCATATGGGCAATCGAGTCAACAAAAAGGAATTTTCTTTAGTGAATGGAGCGCATGGCATGTCGGCATATGTGTTATGTGTGTCCCAGGGAGGGTGCGCATCTTCTACGCACGTGCGCTGACTCAGTAATGCTTCTACCCTGCTGCCTGGAACCATCAGCATCTTTCCTCTAAACAAAGTTTTCTGACTGTGTCTCTGCCAGATTTAAACTATGTAGAACATTAGTGTAACAGCCCACGCTCTTAGAATACAGATTTGTTCTTGAGTGCACGCCAAATGGCCTCTATATTTTATGAGCCTTCTCTCTGCTAACATACCGTCTTGAGACTAATTATCATGGTCGCACTCAAACACAAAGCTCGTTTATTATTGCATTGACATCACATTTGTTTTGGCTTGGCCTACATGGCAGGGACTTCACAGCGCTACAATGCTGGAATCATGTTTTGAGCTTGACAGCGCATGGTTTGGATGGAGAATCTGTTCCTTGTTGCCTTGTACACCGTGTTAGGCAGAGAGGTTGTTTGCTCATCCAGTCTTGTCACTAGTCTCTGTTCAAGTGGACTCTAATTTTATTTCCCTTTTTTACGTGCAGGGCTGCTGCACACCAAGTGAGCTGCTCACAGGGGAGTCATGCTTGATTCCTGGGAAGCAGTTTTCCTCTCGTGGTCCTGGCCTAGAAATGCCTCAATACTTTTTATTATCATAATACTTTCCCCCCAGCATATTGTATCTGTACACTGATTCCAGCTATTTTTACACATACTGCAAGACTATTAATAAAAGCTGAAGTGGTCTGAAAAATGGAAATGATGAAAGAAGATGTTGGAAATTTAAAGGAGTTTCTAGAATGAATGTATAATAGATTTTTTTTAAAATAATTTCATAGTATTTTTTAGTTAAGCTGTATGGCAGAATTTA
>JAPZDY010000004.1:4633857-4651105 GCA_029783645.1 Ctenochaetus hawaiiensis | reverse complement strand
GCTTTGGTTCACCCACATTAAAAAAAAACATATTTTTTTTACTTTGTCATATAGTTAATTTTTATTTCATGTGTGTAGGTTTGAAATGATTTGTGTGGTGAGTCTGTGAGCTTCACATGCATATTAGCAAACAAAAGGAGACTGGAGGAGAGGGCTGGTACTGTATGTCAGCACAAGCTTCTTCAAGCACAACTGAAATGGAAATGGCAGCCGCAAGGTACATAAAAACCTGCATGAAGTTAAGAACTGATGAAGGGTAACTCTGCTTACTGTTCACTGTGTGTCCGTATTGCTGTGACATCAGTTGCGTTTATGTCAGCAAACTCAGGTAGGTAGATCTTGATCGGGTTTCCGACTTGGAGTTCGGACCTCAGTGACCATTCCATTGCATTGCCGCTTGCCTGAGGTTGCTTTTTTCCCCGTTCCAAGTACAAAAGATTGCAGCACAAGCCCACACAATCCATTTAAAATAAATACTTGTAGCTCTACATATTTCAAAATTGTCTGCAAATCATGTCTGTTTCATTAAGGGTCAAAAGTGGACGGTATAACACAGCTTCCTGAATTTTTGAATTCCCTAGTCTTATTTTCAAGGTCAGCAATGTCCAGACAGCTTTCTATTAGTCAACGGAGAAACTCGTGTGTCAAAGTCTCGCTCCGGGTGAATAGTTTGTGCAGATTTACTTTGTCCTCATGAGCAACTCCACTGATTGCGGCAAATCCACAGACGTAAAGTGATTATGATTTTGGTGTGACGGGGCCTTTACTCAGAATAATCCACAGACCTCATTGGCATCCACTTGAAAAGAGTCTATTCATTCGGTAGAAGAAGGTCCAAATAAACAGTAAATGGTAAGGAATGTTGTTTATTCAGACAAGCAAGGACACAGTTTCTGGAAAGCCAGTTGTTGAATTTTTCAGTGCTGTCACCACCATATGCCGAAGTCCATTCACCATTCACTCAGTTTATTATAGTGCAGGCAGAAATCTTAAGACCTCAAAAAACAAAAACGAAGGTTTATACGACTCTATCTACTACTAAGGGTTGTAGAAAATTGTTTTTTGTATCTTGGTGAATTAATCCCTTAAAGGTCAGAAGGTACATCCATCCAAACTCTGTGGACACATTCTTTAACAAGCAAAACTATAAAGAAAACTTTAAAATGCTCTCTGTGTGTACTGGGATGAAGGAATGAGTATGCATTTATTCAGTGTTTGTACAAGTGTATCTCTGCATCCGAGGGTGTTTATTTCTCTCTTTATTACCATGAATTTCTGAATCAAAATAAGATGGCAGTCAGTCTGTGCTTTTGCCCTTTATGACAGACGTAAATTAGCAGTGCTGTGGCTCCACATTCAAAGCAGCTAATCAAATTGTCACAGCGCGCCACAAACATGCTAACAACACCATGTGACAGGTCCAGGAATCACGCTAACGACATCATCACTCATGTTAATAACAAAATGTGCTTTTCAGATGCCCTTTCTCACTCCGCTGGCATTATAAAGACAAAAAAACTCAGGAAGAAAATCAATTTTTTTTGCATCTGCACCTTGTTTCAGCTCCATCGTGGGTGAAGGAATATATTAATCGAGGTCAAATCACGCTCTGCCTTGCATGAAAAAAATATAAAGGAGAAAAGGAAAGAAGGAAATGGAAATGAGGTTGAAGGAAAGAAGAGAGTAAGGGAAAAGGATTCTGATGAAGCAAACTTGGAAAGGAGAAGCCAGACCAGAGGTAAGGGGGTGAATATTGATAAGATAGTGATAACGTCTGGCACTGAAGAATGGGGGAAGAAGAAAAGACTAGCAAACAGACAGACCCTAACCCTAACCCCACACCTAAGGTGGCGTAATGACAGAGGGAGGCTCTCTAGTGGTGACAGCAGCAGCTGCCCTGAATTTTTTAGCTGGTTTCAAGGTGAGATGGCTGAGAGACACATGATATGTCTCACCCATGTTCCTTGGAGAGCAGCCTTTCATTAGCCGTCCCCCAGACCCGAGGTGAGAGCGGCGGCGAGACGAAGTCAGGAGGAAATAAAAGTCGAAATTGTTTTGCGAGAGGGGACCGAAAGAAAGTTAATATTGAGGAAGTTGTGAGTGTATTTATGGTCCTCTGAAAAATAAAAGCATTCGGTCCTTGCTGTTGGGAGCTGTTATGATGGATCTTGGGTAATGGAGTTTTGATGGATGAGTGGTTTCTGGCCAGGACCGGGGTCTGAGTGCAGGGCTGATACAACTGACTCCACTACATTGATATCTGACCACCAGACATTACAGCATCTCCTGCTTCTAGCGCTTCAACCACTTTGTTTAATTCTCCAGCTAAATTGTTTAGGTATGTAATATTGGATACCCCGTAACCTTTTATAAGTGCTATAAAATGACTGGAAAGCCCTCAGAGACAAAACCACGGAGGAACCTCTGAAATCCACTTTCCCTCTGATCTTAAACATTCAGAAAATTCCCATTTGGCCCCCCTCCTTTAAAGACCGCAATTAGGCAAGGTAAAATGATAATGTTTTCGTCTTTAACGTCCCTTTGGTAAACAGTGCCGTTAGGATCAATTAACCAGCGGCTAATGAGCAAAGTGGGGCTATGCCTCAATATTGCACCATTGTTCATTGGCGATTTTTAATTAATGGGTTTTGAAGTAAAAATCGCAAAAGTTTTTAATTGTTTTTCTTTTCCAGTTGGGGAGGGAGGAAGGGGGGTTGAGATCAGAGTGTTAATTAGAAAGTAGGAGCTTTAAAGTGAGAAGGATTTAGACTTTTAATTAAAGAGGAATTTGATGCGACCAACAGACTGAGTTCAATTGCCACACAATCCTGTTACTCTCCCCTAACCCATCTTCTCTCTATCTGCCTGCCTCTCCCTTCTGTTTTGCAGCCTTCCATCATCTGCCACTCATCTTGCTCTCTCCCCACCCCTGTATGGTGTTGATGTCTCCCTCCTTGCAGGGTGTTGCTATCAGAAGCCGGATTAGGGACCTTGAGAGCTCTGCTCTTAAATGGTGAAGATGAGGCCTGGGTGGGGAGGAGAGGGAGAAGGAGGGAGGAGGGCAAAGGGGGACGGCTCAGTCACTCCATCGGATTTCCAAGATTGAATTAGTGAGCTTTAGACAAATCAGAGCCCTTTTCGACATGCTCACAATGTTGCGTTCTCCGTTTTTCCTCTTTTCTTCTCCCTTTCACAGCTTCGCTGCCTCCTCCCGCGTCTCCTCACCTCCTCCTCCTCATCTGCTCTCTCTTAATAGCGCATAAGATTGTTTTCATAGCAGTGATAAATTAGACTGAAGTGATTAGCGTGGTGTGAAACGTGATTACATACTGTAGCTTTGCTGATTTGTTGAACAGATGCCCTCTACCAGCTAGACTTTGGTAGGTTACAGTGTTAAACTCAGTTTGCCCCACAGCTGGAGATCCCAGCAGACATTTACAGGTTAATTGCCTTGATTGTGGATATAGCTCCACCATACCGCCAGGAATACAACCGCAGTCCATTTGTTATTGCAGTAGCTGTTAGCAATCGTGCACGCATTTCACACCTACATGCACGAACTCTCTCTCTCTCCCACACACACACACACACACACACACGTATTTGCAGCTCAGTCTTTACATAAATAAGGGAGGATTGAAAATACTACCAGCTGGGAAGCAGCAATGACGTGGGATGTTTTGGTTTTGAGTCATGATGCTGTCAGTTTTGACTTCAAAAGTCACTGACAAAGTTGTTAAAATTAGAACATAAGAACACAAATATTGTCAATCATCAGGATTAATGGGCTTGTGGCGAAACTCCCCATCAGCAGCTGTAGGATGTGAGACAAAGTGCTGTTATTTTTCGAGCAGCCACATCAGCAGGGGTGGAATAACATGAAAGAATAATAACTAGAGAAATGGCTGACCTCCTGTTGTCTCACCCCTTCCGCCCGTGTTGCTGTGATTACGCCAATCACTGTCATTAGCATTCCCCGCGATTAATGTGATTTCTCATGCTTTGTTGCATGCATGCTAATGACTAGCACCCAGCTCCCTCTCCCGTTTCAGCTGCACAAACTATCCACGGCTTAATCCAACTCCTCAAGCTGCACTGTATTAATACACGCCTTGCAGCCGGCAAATCCACTCCTGATTAAGGCAACAACCTGACCCAGCATTCATCTACGCCGTAATCAGCCGTTATCCATTTTAGCTCAGTGTGCGTCTCATCTCTCATCCATCTCTCTCTTCTCTCTTTAACCCATCTCATTTCCCCGTTTCTCATCCCCCCCCGCCCCCCCCTCCAAAAGGCAGGAAAGAGGAGGAGCTGGGATTACCAAACGCCAATCTCTCCCCACATCCCCGTGTCTTTTTAACTTTGTTGCTTCTCATCACGTGTGTGCTCTCCTTATCTGTTTATCCCACTCCCGCTAATCTTCATTTTTACTCTATCCTACCATCCTTTGCTCTCTGCTTTAATGGCTTTTGTTGCTTTTATCTGACTCTCAACGTCTCCCACTTTCATGTGTTCCTTGGCTTTGCTCAAGGTTTCTCTTCAACATAAAGCACATACTTTACAAAGTAGATTGCGTGCACAGGAACTGAGAGATACATTTTGGCTAGCAGCTACTTCTGCGTTGAGTATTAAGGTCTCAGAGGACAATTTATAACACAAACAGAAACTGGAATATTTATCTGGAGTAGGGGGACATGTGCAATTGCTCTGAGGAGATTAATATATGCGACAGAGATTATTCCAGTATATGTGTTAGAAACAACCATTGAGCCTGTTCTGGTATAGCTGTAACCTTTGGTTTTAAGTGAAATAAATCAACAACTACATGATGGATTTTCAATACAATTTAATGTTGACATTCAGATCTTTTAAAGGATGAACTGTATTAACTTTGGTTATCTCCTAGCTTTTCATCCAGCGCAAATATCAAGACAAAATTAAAAATTTTCTAATACTTTGGTTTATGATCAAACAACCCTGAGCTTTAGCCTCAGCTCCACTGAGATCTTTGATCACATGCTAAAAGAAGCTGGATGTTGTATTTCACCTGCTTGCTTTAACTTTGCCATCGCATGTGCATGCTGACGTTAGCATTTAACTTAAAGCACTGTGGTGGCTAAGTATAGCCTCAGATATAGCATAGCTGCAGACTCAGTCTTGTTTAAAGTTAAACTGCATCAGCTCAAAGCTCAGTAATGTATGTTACTCAGTGGCACTTGAAGTGTTAAGGTCAGCAATGAGAAGCGGTTTTTCCAAGCTTTGCTCTCATTTATCTACTTGAACTGATCTCTTGATGTTCAATATTTCCAGCCTGACCCACCGCTTTTATTTTTTCCATCCTGAAGGCTCACTCGACGCAGGATGGCATTCATCATGATTATGCCGGCTTGATGATGAGAAAAAGTGGAATTAATATTCATTTGTGGCCCAACATCCACCGGGACTCTAACATGTAAATGGGTGTACTCTCATGTGGCACATCGCCTTGTGTGGATGAGTCCAATCAAAGAGTGATTCAAAGTGAAATGCGTGGTGTGACATTAAAACTTAGCGGGTTAGTCAGCCATGCAGCTTTGCAAATATGACCTTTATACTTGCTGAATGTAACCCTGTAGTTATAAGTGAGATCTGGAAGTCAAAATGATGCAGCACTGTGGAGACGATCCAACACGAGGAACATTTGGTGCGCAGGGATGTTTTTTTTTCCCTCCGCTGCTCTTGCAGCCAAGGTGTTTCACTAATTAAGTGGAAGAATTTTTTTTTGAGTCACAAATGACTTTTATTGGCACAACTGAAAGGAAAAAAATACAACATATTTAGATTTTTAAAAGCTCACTTAATTATACTGGTGGTTGCTCATGCATTGCTTTTGTTGCTGTGCTTCTCCTTTGCTCAGTCTGTGCTTTTTGAATAAAACGTTCCACAGGGGGGTTTGAAGTTGAAAAATAACATCAGGTGTGTATTTGACAAAATGAGTGTTTCGCCCCACACAGCTCTGTCATAGAGCCTTGTGGAAAATTAAAACACAAAATTGTACATAATGAGTTTCTACTCGTGACATGATTTGGATGTGTTGAATACTGAAGCAAAGAAGTTGCATTGAAAAGAGATATTTTTGGATTTGTGAGGCGATGTGCTGAAGGGGGCAGTTTCCACTCCTGGCCTTTAACTTTGCAGTTTATTAATTCCTCTCTGCGGTGCTGTAGCCCACAAACAGTGTGCCCTGTTGGTGTTGTTGATGGCTCCAATAAGTGCTTTCTGCACTCTGAAGGGTAGAGGGGGAGTCTGAGTGCATTCGAGTGCAATCAGCAAAACTCATCAAAACGCAAAAACTGAAAAGGTTAAAAATGGAAAGCTGCTTTTGAAAAATGGGACACAGTTAAACACTTAATAAATGTGCACCTTTTAAATAGAAAAAAAAAAGTGATTTTCTTTTTCCTGCCAAAACGAGTTTGACCCAGGCTGTTAGCGTTTTTCTTCATGACTTCTTCATGTATTGTGTCAGAAAGCAGGTGTTAACATCTGCTTTCCCTCAGAGTTTGTGTCCGTAATAGACAGCGTGCAGGTAAGGACACGGCTCAGGGTTAACAGGCTGGCCTGCACGCAAAAGTCCCAAGAGCCCTTTGAAGAGAAAGCCAGAAAAAAAAAAAATCTGAGCGTGAGAGGTGGAAATGAAAAGCGATGGCAGAGACATGAGGGTGGAGAGAGAGAATGACCTCTGCAGTTTTGTTGATGACATGAAGCAGAATGAGGGGAGAGATGAGGGAGAAGAGGGGGAGACGAACTGAGCAAGACGGAGGATTAAGAAAGCAGCTGGTGAGGATGATCCAGAGGAGAGCAAGGGGTACGGGGGGGGGGTGCGAGGAGAAAGAAGGAGGTAGAGAGAAGAAGAAGAAGGGGAGGTGCAAGAGATTGATGAGGGAGAGTGAGAAACTAATTCTCACTTCACTCTGGGCTGGAAGATTAAGGAAGATTAGAGAGATAGAGTGAGGGAGGGAGAGAGATGGGGTGATAACTTCTACCACATGCCACAGAAAGATCTTTGACTGTCTAATATCAAGAGAAACACAGAAAGAGAAAGGGGGAGATTATTAAACAGAGTGAGAGGTAAAGAAAAAAAACAACAACAGACAGAGTGGATGTGTTGGGAAGGAGTGAAGGGACAAAGAGCTGGAGTGACAAGAGGATGAATAGATAAGGACGGGAGCAAATCAGGCTCAGAGGGGTCCTAATGGTGCTGATCCATGAGCCCATAAATGTCCCTTATATTAGAGGCCATTCCTACCAGTGTGCAGTAATCCATGCCATGGCAGCACGGATACAAAATCCAGGTCATCTATATACCTCTCCAGCTTTCGCTTTCACTGAGACTTCCCATTGGGATTCATTCTCTTGTACTGTGCAAGTCTGTGTGACGGTATCTTTTACATTCTGTTCTTTTCACTTGCAAAAAAGGGAAACCTATTTTCCATTCCCTGCCACTGACATCTATTTATTCACTCTCTTGACTGTCGCTGCAAAATTTCAACAGACAGCTATAGGCTGCTGTACATTTTTTTTTTAAGGAAGAAGGAGTGATGGAACGAAGTCAAAAAAGTGCACACAGACAAAGGTGTGAATATGTGTGAAGGCATATACGTCTCCGCATGGACACAGTGACACATTCACACATTACGCCACATTTATGTGTCCGCACACTTGAGCTCACGCCTGCTGCAATGGAAGTTTTTGTGAGAAATGAAGAGGAAAAGAAAGAGAGGGAAAAAGAGAGGGAGAGTGCTGCAGTGGCAGACTCAATCCGTCATGCAGGATTACAGTGTAAGCTTCTCCACGGCCATAGATGTGGTTTTTATGGGAGAAACACAGGGCTTTTCTAAACGCGGCGGCCCCTGCTTTCCCTGCTTCATATTATAGACAATGGGCATCGGGCAGAGGAGGGTGGAGGGGATTCTCCCCCTGCGGTCTTCACTGTTCGATGGCTGCTATCTCCATCCGCGATGTAGAAAAATAAAAAGGGGTTTCCAGGCGACAGGTTGGATGGCGACCTCGGCTCCCACCTCTGTGCCCTCACTCGCCGGAGGTGGGATCATCACTGCACCTACGCTGAGAGAGAGGTGACCTTGGAAGGCGACGAGAGACTCGCAGCTCTGTTTCTTTTGCGATGCAAGTTAATCTCGCCTGTTTGAGAGGATTTTTCTGCCTGTGTGTGTTTTGCAGTTTGTGTCTGTGTGTGCTGATAGGCCCCCCCGCGATTTCAAAAGAATTTACAGTGCTGGAGCAGCGCCAGAACATCCCAAACATTACACAGCATGAATGCACCCCGCAGAAAAAATTGTCCTGAAAAATATAACACAGCCAAACTTTGATCTCCTACATCGCCCTGCAAAACACCACTGAGACGGGCAAACGCGCCTTGGAAATCTTCCCTCAACATACACCCACAGCTTCATTGTACTTATTTGAACTAGCAAAGAAGAAGGTCCCAATAAAAACAACGCTGCTACAAACATTGTTGGAAAGTAAAAAAGGGAGGATAGTGAACTGCATGCCCACGCAGCAGAGGCTGTCGTTTCTGTTGATGACTGCCCCGCTGAAAAGGAAACAACTGCTGCACTGCCGATGCTTCACTGGATGTTCCACAACATCTTGCTGCACAAAGCACTCACTTTTAATTTCCACATTCTTTATCCGATCCTCACCCAAGGTGGCCCCGCGCTATAACCTACCAGAGATAGCGACTTAAACACGCCGCAATCTGCTCTGCTCTCCCTGAGCTGCTAGAAAATAAACAAAACAACAAACTGACCTAAATAGAGAGAGACAAAAGCGAAATGAATCGTAGATAGCGAGGCGTCATTAGAATTACAAAAATATACTGTCAGATATGGTGCAGAAACAGAAGACCTAGGGAGCATGAAAGTCATACAAAGAGGGGAGGGGGGTTGTATGCTAATGAGGCTGGGACTTAGTGACTTCAACGAAGGGGATTAAAAGCTGTGACAGTGCAGGCTTCCAGTCCCACATGTTCACACAATGTTCAGGCGATGCAGCAGAGGCGTGAATGCAGCAGGCGACGATAAGGCGGCAGGACACAACAACATCCTTGGGAGAGATAGTTCAGACAAAACCCAGATAACAAGTCGGTGCTGAACTGATGCGAGCCGTGTGTTCTGTTTTTGATTTAGTAGAGCGGCGGATCTGGCAGGAGAGGAACAGGGTCTCCAGGGCTGCCTGAGTGGACACCAGAGGACATCAATAAAAATTATAATTTAGTAAATAAATTACATGGATGAACATTATATTTTGGTGTATCCATCCATTTGGAAGGTGACCTCTGCAGTCCAAGCAACATCTATATGAGACATTACACTGTAGGCTGCATGTCTGTGAGCTGCAGGCATCTCTGTCAAAGGTTGATTTTCCCTATCTGACACTTGCATTTAAATACTGTATAACAATTTTAGTGACTTCAAATATAGGTCACTATATCATATAGTCATTACATATTTATTATGGCTTTTAAGTCCCTCTTCAGACACATTTTAAAACATTATAAAATACTCTGATATGATTAATATTTAGTCCAACTTTATTTTACCACATAAAAGTGCATCTACTCTTTCTTCAATGCTGAAAAATTCTGGACCTGTGAGTCCCAGTCCTCTTGCTCCGCCCACCACTGCTGTAGGCTGACTGGTGGGAGAGCATGTGTGCTACCTGGAGGAAACACTGAAGAAAACTCAGCTATAGGCTCCATGTTTGAAACTCCGACTGAATCTAAAACAAGTCCAGGGCTCAGGCGAGGAGTCTGTTGTGCACCAAAATTAGAAACTAGCAAGTGTATCGGAATGATAAGTGTAGTTAGCTATTTTTTTTTCATGTTCATGTTTTCTTGCTTGTTAGCTTGTAACTGGCAGTGTCTGACAGTGTTTACTGGTTGTGCTCATGCTAACTCTCACTCTCTGTACTGACACATCCACTCTAGAGATTTCAGGCTTCTCTGACTATAATTGCTTTCAAATTTGTGACATAACAAATCTTTTCCTGCTTATGTCTGAATGTAGGATTTAAGGAAGGTGCACAAACATTTTGCCTTTCAAAAGACTTTAATAGCACCTCTTTAGTGTCAAATTTTGCACAGATACAGGTCAATATAGTCAAAGTTGGAGAGTTACAGGAACACAGGTTTCGGAAAAAACACATTTTTCAGTTGAGAGGGATTCTGACTATATAGCTGCAAAATCTGTAAACAATTGAAAAAAAAATCTAATGCCATCAATCATTTTTAACTTAAACTGTGTTTATTGTCACATTTGTTTCTTTTAGGCAAATAAATTTCTTGCAGAATACAAGTGCCAGTAGGTGATAAGAGGCTTTAACAGCACAGAAGCATTTAAAAAGAACTGTTACACTTTTTTTTAGTCTTTTGGCAGGTTGCAGCCAGTATTTAGGTGTTTTACCGGCACCAACACTGACAAAGTGAAAGGGAAAGAACTACATTTTTTTTCTTAGAGGTGCTGTATCATTTACACAGTTTTATTATCTGTGTATTATTAAACACAAACTCAATATTTCATTTTTAATTGCTAACATTATTATCAATGCCAGCAAATAACATACATCAACATCCCTACCCTAATATACATTCTTGTGCTGTCCCAAGTACTAAGCTAGGAGCCAGTGTTATACACTGTGCTTTGAAACTGAAGGCTGAGCTGCTGTATTACTTTTCAAAAAACAGCTCTGGTTCAGAGGGAGAAGTGTCTCCTGACAGAAGCTGTTCTTGAGATCTGTTCTTGTCGGTTTTTAGCCATTCTAGCGGCAGGGCTCTAAAGACGGCAGTGTCAGTCAGTCAATTGTTTGGTGAGTCGGGGGAAAGGTGGATGGATATCAGACAGTTTGATGATCTGACAAGCACAATATTTTCTGTACCAATACATTATCAGCTGAAAATAGGATTTTATATAGATAGAATATAGATTTTTTTTATCATCAAATATTTATTGACTACAATCAAAGAATGACAAAGAGAGCTGATAAGACAAATCCAGATTGCTTCCATTGATTTAACAAGCACAACACACACTCAGACGCAGGAGATCTTACAGAGATCTCAGAAAATTTGTCTTCTTTTTAGTTATTTAGAGCCTGTCTCAAATAGACTCACAAGTATACAAAAAAATCAACGTTACCCCATTAAGGTAGACCCTTTAAATCTAAATTAAACACTTCATAGATTCAGAGTCATCTCTCAGGTACAATCCAACTTAACACACACACCTTTATCATCTAAATGTTACCACCTGTTTTTGCGGGGAGTAGAAGCTGAAACCAAAACCCCGAACACCTGTGGAGAATACATTCAGGCAAAGTTTTAAGTGCACAGCAGAGGCTCTTTGATTCTGTCAGACGGCCTACCAAATTAATGCTGTTTTTTTAACCTGCTGCCTGAATGGCTGGGTGATAAACATTTAAAAAAAATCCCTAAATGTAAATTAAAGAGAGAATGGGGTAGATTATAGGAAAATGGGGAGTGTCATTATGCACTCTAATTCTCAGCCAGTAGCCTTGATGCTATTCTACAACATGCCTTCTCCACCCTGGCAGTGCATCACATATTACCACCTATAACCTTGGGTGCGCTGTGTTTATTCATCTCTGAAACGACCCTCTCCCAGCCGCCTGTGTCCTCTTGAAAGGAACAGTGCCTCCTGAAAGGAACACCCTTGAACGGTAAACAGTAGAGGTGAAGGGAGCAGGTGTCATGAATCAAACCTTGGACAAAAACATCTTCAAGTGCCATGCAGTAAAGGACTAACTCCATAAACCTGATCCATGCTTTGTGGCTCATGGAGGTCAAATGTGAGCACGTCCTAAGCTAATACCAAAAAGATCTTTTAGGCTTGCAATTTTCTTGCAATCTTTCCCTGACAGCTTGTATAAGAAATTATTTTCTCCTTTCCATCCTATGCATCTTGATACACACAATTCACACAGACACACAGCTTTTGGGGAGATAAAGTCCATCTGCAATTCCTGAGGACTTTTGCTGAAATGTCAGCCAGTGTGCTGAAAAGGATCAGATAGCTTTTTGATGTTACACATGCAGTCAGGCGGAAGAGGAGGAGAGACAGGCTTGATAGACATCAGGTGTAATTTCGGTAACTGCTTTGGCAGCTGATGACTCACCATTCAGAAGATGCAGGCTGAGCACCTACCTAGACAGACATTGGATCAAACCAGATGAGCTGCCTGACACAAAAAACATCCCCTGACCTTTGTGCATGAAGATCATCGAATCTGATCAGCTCCCCAGCTTCTCAGCAGAAACATTACATGGGCCTAAATGTAGAGAGATGTCAGATATTTTTACAGCTCAGTAAGATAATAATACTGTTGTTGGCCATTCCATGTAGTCTGAAGCAAGATAATCCACCATGAAAAGAATGTTAACTCTCGTGTTTTTTGTGTTAAAAAAAAGACTTCACCTCAGCACCAGTGTTAATAAGTCATAGAAAATATACTTCAACTTAGACTGCATTTAAGATTATATCAACTTTACTGTTGTATACTGTAAATACATTGTGTTTAAGGGAAATACAATCATATCTTTTTTAAAGTTAGGAAGATATTTTCTGGAAAGGACATTTCTAGATGGCGATACAGGCCTTTTTCCATACCTGAATCTCTATGTGTATTTTCCCCTTCACAGTTTTAACAGAATGTCATTTCAGCTTAAGTTTTTTTGTTGTTTCTCAGCTGTTTCAGCTAATTTAAAAACTAAAATGAGACTGAGGTAATGACTCATGGCAGGGACGCACAGGTATGTGCTTATGATTTGCATGTCCCAACCGTTAAATCAAAGCTGAATGAGCCCAGTCCCCTCGGAGCAGATAAAATCGTACTTGTGGTGTTTGTTGATTATGCTCATTTTTCTTATTATCAGGGTGCTTCTTGTTGTTCTTATGAAGAATTTTTAAAACATGTCTGAATTTTACAATTGGAATTATAACTGTTGAATTCACAGAGTAGGAGAACCCCCAACCCTTTGGTTGAGAGACTCAGCTCAGATACAGACCATGTATGTAAATCAGGTGTTGATTTAATGTGATCAAAACACATTAAATACAGCTTTAGTGCCACAGTAATCCATGGCATTTTGCTTTCCTACATATATAACAGTCCAATGAGTTCCTCGCAATGAGGCATGGATATTACATTTGCGACCTTGTCTCCTAGTAATAATATTTCAGATCAACAAATATGCAACAGTGAATATATTTTCTTGTGTTCAGTATTAAACTCTTTCATGTTTATGTTTAGGTACTTGCAGCAACTGGCTAAGGTTAGGTCATGGTTTAATACAGAAAAGGCTGACAAAAATAGAGTAACAGACTGTGATTATCAACTGAAAATCAATAAGAAAGCATTATTCATTTTAACTCCAGCCCCTCTTTTTGCAGCCTAAACTTAACAAAGACGGGATTTACAAGGCATCCTTCAGATTTGGGTTTCAAAGTCTGGCACTTTTCATGGCTCCACCAAGGCTATCACCTTGCAACTCTAGTGCAGTAGATAAATTTAGTGCCTCATTTGCTCAAAAAAATGTTTCTGATTAAAATGAATCAGGTGGAATTTACATTTGTCAGCACAACTTAATTTAGTATTATGACATGTTATTCCAAGGGAAAAGGGTCAGGAAAAGGGGTGCAATCTTTAAGTACTCTGATATCAGGTATCAGAAGAGAAAGCGTTTGATTGCTGCATAAAATAAGAAAATTGCAGAAAAATGCACTGTTCCTTGATTTACAAATGTTTTCAGTGCTGCTTCACCTCATCTTACCTATATGAACTTTCACTACCCTCCTGTTCTACCGGCAAAGTTTAGTGTTGTTCCTGCCTTCACTTCCATCTCCATTAGCTCATCCAAATTTTGATTTTTTTCTCTGTTTCTTTGCCTTTTCTCACACAAGCTGCAGTTTCATTTAAAAGTTTTAAAGGATTCAGGCAATGAGTGTCCATTTCTGTGTTAGTGAGGGAGCAAGTATTCACATTTTCTGGACTTCTGGGGTCTGACTATTGACTGTCATGAATAAAATAGTTGTCTATGTTGGAGTTGGTGTCTAGTCAAATCTAGTATTATTGCCTGTTCTCAGCCTCTTTGCTACTGTTATAAAAAAAGGAAAATTATGCACCAGATAATTTAAAACTTATCTTGTGCATAGTTAGTTAAATATTTAATAGTATGTCACTTGTTTTACATGCAAAAATCCTTTCCTATGAATTTTTTTTTGTTCTCACCAATAAAAGTCTGATATGCATAATTCATGTTTTTAAAAGGCCTGCTAATGAGCAGAGATAAGCAATAAATTACAGGCATTTAGTGTGTCATTGTTGGTATATCAATGCACTCTTAGCAACACTTTACTTTATGAACAGACAAATCAGAGAACTACTTGAACTTTTGCCAAGCCAGTAAAATATAGGCCACAAATGTTGTCCCTGTCGTGACCTACTGGCACGTCTGCTGGCATTGTGATTCTGTGAACTGTCTCCTGTCAAGATTTATTTGATCTTTATGGCACCCCTCACAGTTTATACACTGTAGCCTGAGAAAAAGTAGCAGCAGAGGAGCTTGCATTTAAGGAATATGCTGGAGGTGGGGCCAGTTACACCAGCTATTTAGTAGTTTAAAGTTACAATATACTTGTTTTAACATAAGTGTTTATTAAGTAGACATTTGTACATCTTAATAAAATAGACTGCATCACACAGACTGGTTCTTATGCAGAGTCATTAAATATTTAAAGCCAATAACTTCCAGTGTAACTGTTGCATGGCTAATTGAGAAACTAAACAAAACTGATGTTAGCCTGCAATTACAGTATGTGAAATGTTAAAAGTTGGCTAAGTGAGAGAAAATATGGTATATGATTGACTTAGCACAGTTAAATGTGTAAACTGGGAGGATTTTAAATTGCATTTCACAACAATATCAATAACAGAACAATGGGTTGACGCTCACTCATGTTAAACAGCAACTGCATTGTAACTCAGAGTCTTAATTTGCTAATACAATTTTAACCAAGCTGTAATGTTAACCCCCACCCCCCTTAAACAAAGCACGAGTTGGAAAATTAAGATGTAGTTACAGAAAATTTGAATAGCTTTACAAATAGTTAGTGCAGCCTGGTCCTGTTTTTTGTTGTGTTAGAGAGGATTGAACTCTCACCCCTAATGTTTGCTGTTTACAGTGCTCATGCCCTATTATAAAAGCTGTGTTCTTGCTGGATGCTCAACAAGCCTCTGACTCTTGCCATTTAATGTAACCTCATTGATCTAGCTGAAAGCCAAGCAAATCCAAAGCCCCCTGTCACTGCTCTGTTACACTGAGTCTTTTTAGTCTTAATCTCACCAATAGGCAAACAGCCACCCATAAGAGGACTAAATTTCACAGCTCTTACAACATGAAAACTGTAAATTTATTCCACTTCCCATTGTTTACCTGCTGTTGCTTTTTCCCTCTTGTCTTCAACAAACCCCCAGTCTCAGGGGAATTTTCTTATGTCCATAGGCTGGTGATATGTAGTCTCCCAAAGGCAGGTAAATCAACAAGGTTGAGACAGAGACAAGGATGGGGACACAGGTGAAGAAGGTATTCATACATTAACAGATGAGAGCTCCTGCTGTTTTTCACTTCCTCACACACTGACAGGTCCGCTTTTATCTGTCGAGGTTCAAGGCGAGGACAGTGCCGCTTTACGGGTGCTTTGCACTTAAAACTACCCAGCTGTCTTTCAAGAAAGACCTGGACCCTCTGCTGCTCTGCCTCCCGCTACATCTATCGTTGTCTTCACACACACACACTTACACACCCACACAGAGGTATCGTGCAGTAGTTGGGTCAGTTACTGGTGTGCCGATCTGGCCCCTTGTACAAGCTTAAAGCAATTTGATCATAACTAAGCTGTAATTTCAGGTGTAAGCAAGATAGCAGTCAGCATGCAGCGACCCAGCAAGAGCACCAGGAAAGCTGATTAGCTGTTTGCCCAGTTAAGGTTATGAAGTACAAGCATGATTAAGTTGTGTAAGCACTATTACTGTGGTGGCAATGCACCCTTAGTCAATTATAACTGGCGGCTCAACAAATGTCGGACTGACTTCAATAACAGGGAATATTACATGACAGCAAATGAAATGTTTAGTTAAGTCAGTGGTTCCCAAAGTGGGGGGCGCGCCCCCTAGGGGAGCCGCAGTGCAATTGCAAGGGGGCGTGAGGCGCAGGTGGAATGAACGACTCAATCAGTAAATGACACTGCTAGCATAACATGGACATGTTTTTGACGGGGCTCCCGCGTAAACGCAAAACAGAGGATGAAGCATCGCCAAATTTGCCTCCAAAGCAATTTCCTTCCAAGGTAAAGACTAGAAAATATGATGACACATATCTTGCCTTTGGCTTCACCTGTACAAAGGTGGGTGGACCGCAGTGTGTTGTCGGTCTTAAAGTGCTAGCTTGTGACAGCTTGAAGCCGAACAAGCTAAGACGCCACCTGGAGACAAAAACATCCAGATCACAAAGATGAACCAGTTGAGTTTTTCAGACATAAACTCCGTGCACAACAGTCTCTTTTTACTAAAGCTGCATCCGTGCCGGCAAACTCGCCTCAAATAAAGTTGCCTACCGAGTGGCACAGTGTAAAAAGCCGCACACAATAGCGGAGAAATTAATACTTCCCTGTGCTATGGACATGGTTTCAACTATGCTTGATGACTGTGCAGCCAGCAAACTAAGGGCTGTTCCTCTGTTCAGCAACACGGCAGGCGCATTTCTGACAAGTCAAAAGACAGAGAGGAGCAGCTTAAAGATAAGGTGTGTGACAGCCGCTTTTCTCTGCAGATGGATGAAGCCACTGACAGTATCAAAGACTGTTTATTGATAACTTATGGATAGCAATGTTGAATATTAAAAAAAAAACCTGTTACACTGAACATAATTACACAGTTAAGGTGCTTGAAAACAGTCACACTTAAAATAATTACACTTTAAAGGCGGTTTGCTATTTTGTTATTTATTTCTCATTCTTAAGAAGTTGTAGTTTATGGCAGTTTACTTTTATTTTTTCAAAAAAAAGTTATGTATTGATTAATACGAGTGTGAAAACAAAATGTGTGTATGTATAGGGGGGGCAAAAATTTTCGTATGTACCAAAGGGGGGCCCAGCAGAGAAAGTTTGGGAGCCACTGG
>JAPZDY010000004.1:4599924-4623542 GCA_029783645.1 Ctenochaetus hawaiiensis | reverse complement strand
TGTGTGTGTGTGTGTGTGTGTGTGTGTGTGTGTGTGTGTGTGTGTGTGTGTGTCTGTGTGTCTGTGTGTCTGTGTGTGTATGCTGGGCTTGAGATGCGTATGATTAGTACCCTACTGTATTAGACAGTGACGGCACACATGAATAATGCTCTTATAGATCTTAATACGCTTATGAATTTTTAATCTCCTGCCGTGCTCCAGTGTAGCCCGGCGCTATAGGTAGAGAGATCAATGCAGACACACTGCCTTGTTTTTTTCCCCCTGATTGTGCTTTAATGGAGAGAGCTGTGATGGAGAGCGCTGAGAAATTGACTGCACAGAAAAGCTCCACCTGCCAGGTCCAACACCAAATTCAAGCTCAATCAGCTGCAAACACTGTATCCTGTAACTCACAACATTTGTTTCTCCTTCAGTCGACTATACCGTGCTCACACACACACACACACACACCATCTCACACACACAAACCTAATATATCTGAAGGTGTGATTCAGTATTTAATTATGGGCTCTCTCTAAAAACCCACCCTCTAACACAGTTTTGTGCTGTTTTTCTGTGCGATCTCGGACAGCTTGGTCTGGATAAATCTCGTCTAAAGCTGGAAACAAGAGCCAGGACTCTAATCTGTGACGCCAATGGGAGACAAAGGCTCTGCAGCTAAACTGATAATGAATTATAGGGCCAACTTTGTGGATACAGTGACAGAACCCAGTGTAATTTTTTGCACAGATTTTCATAAGCACTTTCTCTGATTTCAAATTGTGAGAACGTACTATATTAAAACAGCTCATATGGTATTAAAACTACAAGAAGCAGTCAGTGAGTCACCAGCTGTCCATTCGCTGTTGTTAGAGTGGCCCTTGAAATGTCTTAATACGGTCAAAGATGTGAGTTTTTGTTTATTGTGTTATCTTGTTTTTGGAGAGTTGTTCAGGTTCACTTGAGTTGCCCAAAAAGGGCATGAAACATTCGGAGCAGTCAATTGTCTGGCTTAGTTTTCTGCTCTCTATCAACACACTCTCTCTATCTCCCTCTTACACACACACACACACACAAACCTTCACACACAAACACATACATGTACAAATTTGCAAACTCACGCGCACATTTGCAGACTTGCAGACGATGTTGTGTTGCTATATTTTCTCACGCTGGAGTGTCTCTGCCCCATGATAATTGTGAATTTAATTGATGCTGTCACATGGTCTGTAATGGGGTTTCAAGTGATTGCAGAGGCAGTGTGAAAGAAACACAGATTTTTCTTGAGGAGAAAAGGCGCCTCAGCAGAGCTAGGATTAAGAAAAAAACACCACTTTCTGATTAGCTTTTCTACCACACTCTCCTCTTGAAATGCAAACTCCCTAACACCTCATGTGGGGAGAAAACGTGACATATATAGTAGCTTCTTCCTCTGTGAGAAGACTCTAACATCTCTATCTCTCTTTTTTCTACCTTTATACTATCTGTAGTGTGTAAGCTACCTGGCAAGTCAGTGATCATGCATATGTATTTCACCACTGGAACAGGAAATGGTCCTAGGCTATCATCATCATTAGCATATCATTAACATCAACATGAACATCCATAATTCATAGTTAGTGAAATATGTCTGTATTACACAATTAACATTATTGTCTCTCCCACTCTACACTCACGTTACGGCACATTATGAATATAAAAACTTTGCAGGCATCAATGTGAATCAGTGATTAAATACTTTCAGATTGTGACACACCAAAACAACACCAGCCAATTCTGAAACGAACACTTATAGCTGTTCTTGTTCTGTTGAATCTTTCATTAACATTCACTGCCGAAAATTGCTCTGCACAATGCGGTTAAAAGATTCTTCCAGCCGGAGGACATCTGAAGATGTATAAATAACACAGTTATAGGCCGCTCCGTTATTGATTACTCCTGTGCGTCTGCATTTGTGCCTCTGGGTGCAACGTGCAACACGCATGATATTACAAAAGCCCTTGCGGGTAGTCTGTAGTGTGATGCAAGGACACGAAGGAGGCTGTCACAGGAAGTTAAGTGCTGGGGTTGGAGAATGTGTGTGTGTGTGTGTGTGTGTACGTTATGTTTTTTCTTTGAATCGCACTCGAGCAAATCCCTTTCATCATTAGTTACGAGCTGGTGGCAGAAAAATAACTCAGTACGTTCACTTAAGTGTAGTTAAAAGTTAAAGTGTTTTTATTATGAGATTTCTAATCAATGCTACTTCATATTTTTAAGACAACTACATTTACAGGTAGAATTATATAGAGGCTTCCCTTTATTTGTTTCACAGCTGTAGTTAAAAGTTTTGCTCTACTTTGACCTCTTTAAAATTGAAATGCTGCTCGCATATGAATATCTCTAATTATACTCTCTGTCTAGAAGATAATACTTTCACAGAGCTCAGTCTGCATATTGATTACTTTTTTTTTATTCTTAAGAGCCAATAATCAGATCTACAAGACTGTTAACATGTGATTGAGGTTGCAGTTTTTATTGTATGAAGTTTAAAATGTGATCTCCTTAACAAGGAGAGCACCCAAATACACTGTCAAGTTGCGATGCAAATGATTGATTGATTCAAGAAGTCAGGTTTTCTCGACCTCTCTCTTTCTATGTTGGTCTCAGGCAAGTCTCCCAACTTATCTTTTAAAATTTTCACACCATCCCACACCCAACGAAACCCAGATTTTGATGAATTATGGCTGACATTTCTTTGGCTTTACTTATTAAACGCATTTACTCTCATTAATTAACAATAGTTAGTTTGCACGGTCAGCGGCAGAGCCGACCATTCTCATGCTGGATTCAAATTGCATGCTAATCCACAAGAAATTCACAAGAGACTAGTCACACACTCACTGAGCAACATTAACTCATTGAATGCAATTTTGTCATTTGTGCATTTGTCCCATAATGCTGTAATCTGGAATAGCAGAACAGCAGGTCCCAGGCATTTGGAGGAGAAATCCTAATTACGGTGGAACAAGTAGCTTCAGCAGTTTAGAAAGATCACAGCAGCTGGTGTTGCTCATCGTCTTCTATTTCTAAAACTGCTCAAAGCCAGTTCCCTCTCCCCAGACAGTCAAATCATATCAGATCATATCAGTAATTATCTGATTTCAGTCTTGGTTCAATTTGAATTATATGTTGCTGAAAACATTTTTGTTTTTTTATGAAATACACATTTAGCAAATGTTCATACTGTGGTATTGCCTTTATTTTAGTAAAACATGTTAATACTTCTTCTGCTGCAGCTACAACATGCTTTAAATTTCCTCCCCTGATCCAAATGAAGGCTAACATAAATCCACATTTCGGAAAACACACAAACACTTCTCTATATTTGTGACAACAATTCACATTGTGTCAGCACACAAACCCGTAAAAAATATGAAAAAGCTTGTAAGTTCTGCTTCAAAGTGATAAAAATCCACTACTCACATAAAAAGCATCCTTTATGAAACTGAAGGAAGTCGAGGAGAGAAAAGGATGGAGTCACACTGACATGAAACAGAGAAAACAACATGTGTGTGTGTGCTGGTTCCAATAGGAGGGCCAACACCAAGTGTAAACACAGACAACTCCTGACAAGGAACTCATCAATAATGATAAAAAAAAATGTCTCCTTGCAAACAGCTCTGTGTTTTTTCGCATGCTTTCACTCTTACACTCCCTGTAGGAATCATTTAGCCTCCAGGTCCGAGCACAGCAGGGATGAGACAGCAATTAGAGACTGACTACTGTGTTGGAGGAAGGAGAGGGGGAGCTAACAAGCAGAAGAGAGGGAGATTGCCATGCAGGATGAGGAGGGGATGATTCGGAAGAGAGGGGAAAGAACCTGAGAGAGAACAGAGGGAGGCTAAAAACGAAGGAGGATGTAAGGTACAGCAAGGGCAGAGTTAATGGCACGCCGATACACAGATCTGAGGGGTCTGGAAAAAAAGCGAGTGGTGCAAAGTGAGGAAAGGTTAATGACTTACAACTGGCGGCGTGGAGGAACGTGTGAGGCAGTTTAAGGAAAAAGAGAGGAGGATAGGGAATGAGAGATCACACATGTTTCTAAAGCTGACCTCACAGCCTGTCAAGGCCTGAAGCAAGCGGGAGAAAGACAGACCAGAGAGAGAGAGAAAGAGAGGGTTATGAAAAGAGGGAGCTGGGAATCCAGGGCAACAGCAGCGGGACGGGCAGGGTTTACACAGAGGAGAATAGAGGAGAGTTAAGGAGGGAGAGTGAGAGAATGAAGAAATCAGTTAAATACCATTTTATTGGAAGCCCCTGTGGAGGCCACATTCAAATGTGTCGCTGTGCTGAGTGGGTGCAGGATCACATAGAGAAAATAATAGACGGGATGACTGAGGGAACAAAGCTACGAGGGGAAAAGAAAAGAAAGAAAAGAGAAGAAACTGTGGAGTCTATTAAAGATGAAATTCAAAGAAAACACAGCCTGCCTTTCTCTCCTTTACTTCCAATCTCCCTTCTCTCTTTATAGCCGAGGTTTCATCTCGGGATAATGTCGAACAAATCAGCAAAGCGAGCATCTGAATTTAAAGCATCGTTCTCCCGGGTGTGGGAATGGCAGTATTTTATCTCTGAGAGTATATGAACCGCTTAGAATACATCTGCACTATTTTCAACCTGATATTAAAATGCATTCGTAGATAACCTTGCAAATTGAAGTTAGTGTGTGTGTAACCTTAATGACCTAAGGTAATGTAACAACATAAAATAATACCCAAATTGGGAGCTGGAACTAGTTTATTGCATGAGGGTGACGTCAAGGTTAGCCGTGTCAGTGGTGAGAAATGCAGTGTGTGTTTAGCCAGTGTGCAGTAATGTGACATAGGGAATATGTGAAGTGAAGAAGCTGTGCAGGAGTTGGATTCATGATTATGCATAGCCCAGTGTGAGCTCTGTTACCGTGACCTTGTGCTAATATTTATGCGCTGGCTGGACCGCGCACTCCTTTTCTCCCTGTGGCCCTGAAGGAGCCTGTGAGTCAGGGAGCAGAGGGCATGGCAAGAGAGGAGCACAGAGGAAGCTAAAGAGGAAGAGGAGTCACATGACGGAGACAGGGAGAAAGAGAGAGGAAGAGAGAGCAAGGGGCGTGAGGGGCAAAAGCTGAAAGGTGACGCAACTGTTCGTCAGTTAGCTGTCAGTTAGTGGCACAGATTAATGCTGGTGATCCTTTCAGTTAATCGTCACTGTCATAACTGTTGTACAAATAAGCTACCAGTGGATGAGTTTTGTGGCAATATGATACAGGATTCATTTTGATGGAGCTCAGATAGATGAGATTTGACTGATTGTCTGTTTTTTGTTTCAGTTTTTAAATGGTGAGTGGACCGGATTTTTATAGCCTTTCTCCAGCCTTTTGACACTCAAAGCGCTTAATGCTGCATGTCAATATTCATCCATTTACACACATATTAATGCACTAAAGGCAAGTGCATCAATACGAAGTGCCACCTGCTCATGAGAAACAGACACACTCACACACACACACACATACTGAGGGAACAGTCATCGGGTTAGGGTTAGGCATTTTGGGGTTCAGTCTGCTTAAGGATGCATTGACATGCGGACGTGAGGAGCCAGTTATTGAACCAGCTGCCTAATTTCAACTTCAGTATTTGCAAAGATCTCAACATATTATCAGTATCAAAGTATGAAATCATTTGCTTTGCTCAGTGTGGAGTATTCCCATGTTAACATAAAGCTGTGGTAAATTAGGTTGGTGGGTGAGCCTTTGAGCTTTCTTGGATTTAGTTCTAAAGCTAAAGGCTGCAATAATTTAAAGAAGATTAAAAAAAAATGCTCTCACAACATGAAATTTTACTCATAACATGACTGTACTCCGAAATGCACGCAACATGCAACATATCAGAGAATCTCAAATCAAATTAATTAGAATCAGTTTCTTGTGGCACATACGAGGAATATGACTGCAGTATCTCTGTATACTTACACCAAGTGAAGAGAACAAATTTACAGGACAATAATGACAGAGACAAAGACACACACACATTCAGCTTAACAAGGATAACAAGCTGCTGAAATATAAACAAATTTTCCTTTTGTTGAATTCCAATTTAATTGAACCAGCTTGTGTAAACCAACTCAATAGCCGTGCTAGCAGTGCAGCGAGGCTGTGATGCTCAATGTGATGAAAACCAAATTGTAAGCAGAAAAAAAGTTAATGTTGTTCTTGCAAAGTAAGAAGGATTACACAAAAAATAGAGGTTGACATGCTTATATAGTGACAATGACAACAGACTCATGTTTAGCAGACATAATATTTACAGTGCTCACCCTCGTAGCCTAGCACAGACCTGGGTGATGTACATCTCCTGAGCTGAAACTGACCTGCATGATAGTTCTTCCTGGCCCTGGAAGTCTTAAACAACTCCCCCTATTTTGCCTATGAAGTAAAAAAAAAAAAAAACAACTAATGAAATAAGTGACCTACACAGGCTTTTTGGTTCGAAAGACTTAGACTTTTTACCAAGTTTTTTTTTAACCAAACAGTCAATCCTTAACATTAACTTCAAAGACTAAGCTCATGTAAGTACTAAGCATGTAATTTTTCTTAATAAGATTATGTCTTTGTGATATTTGATATAATTACCACTAAGGAAAAAGTGCAAAAAATGTTTTCCACAATTTAATCTGGTTATAAAATTAGAGGTTAGGCCATAGCAAAACTTGTCTGGCCTCAGGCAAGTCTGTGTTGCTCATGTGGTACCGCAGGAAAAACAATTACCCACCTGGTCTAGCCTGTTAGTATGCTAACATTAACCAACAGGAAGATAATGTTGCTCCAGCGAGAGTTGGAATATTTTTTTTTCTATTCAGCTTGTTGATTTACACTTTAAATTTTTAAAGATTTAAAAAAGATTTAAAACTTTAAAATTGATGAGCAGGCTTCCATGGATATCCTTATTTTTTTTAACATGAATTACTTAAATTGCATGATGAAGGGCACATGTACACATCCAACAGACACACGGCAACATTATCATTCATTTGAAGTTGTGTTTCTGGCCACGAAGCAAATGTATTTCTAACATTCTCTTAGCTGGAGCTTTAAGTTCCCCAACAAAATATCCAGCTCTTTAGCTTCTAAATGCTCCACTGTGTAAACCAGCTTTTCTGTCTACTGTTGGGTGCTTTGCAGGTGGTGTACTGTGAATTTATGAGATCTTTTTCTTGAAAACAACCAGCACTGAGACTGCAAACAAGGTTAAAGAAAGCAATGGAGCGACCAGTAGGACTGTGTAGCTGTTAACCAAAATAATGAGCAAAAACATGTTGAAATACTCTGTAAAACAGATTTTTATCAGTCATTGTTAATGCAAAAAATGAAGTAACTTTGAGTTTTGTAGCATTACTAAAAACATGAATATGATAAAAACAAAAAACTTAAATAAAAGTAATGAAAAACAATTTCACATTTGTTTGAACACATTCATTTTAGATAGTGGACAGTTTTTTTGTGCTTAACAGCTGGTGTGGGTTGTAGAGGCCATGTGATGGAGGGAACCTCAGAAAGGAGGTGCAGGAGGAGGTCAAAAAAAGAGAGCAGGGTCAGGATGAGACGAGCAGGAGGCCAGGGAAGGGCAGAGTGGATGGGTGATAGGTGACACCTGATGGCAGGAGGTGACAGAAGGGAAGGCGTAGGTGGATGAAAATGAGGGAGGAGGGAATCTTCTCTTCAGCTGGCAAACAGATACAAACAAACAAGTTAATATTTCAGTGCAGTCTGAGGTTTGAAGCACAATGAAACACATGTTGAGATAATTTACCTACAAACAGACAGAACTGATAGAGCAAACAGTATAAACCTATTTACTCAGTACATATTGTACACTTTATACATTTCATGAATAAAGAGAATGATAATATGCAATCACTGTTTACATTCTGCCACAGCACAACACTTAATGTGGTATATTTTTTAATATACCATTTAATAAAAGTACGTTGACTATTTTATCTGTAACTTGTATGTAAAAATTATTTGTGTACTGTTTTTTACACATCTTTGTTTTACACAGCTTGAAAAAATATTTGTGTTAAAAAACACCCAAAATATCAATCATGTCCCCCTTTCACAAAAACTCAACACTGATAACAAAGTGAAATGAAAAAAGGTAATAAACACCGCTTGAAATTCCATTTTATCATCCCGCATTTTTCTCTTTATACACACATAAACACACATAGACCTTTTGTTCCCCATGGTGAAAGCCATTCCTCTTGGCAGTGGCACGCGGTGGCATATATGTGGGCGATTTGCCCTTTAAATGTACAGCAGTGAGTTAAGCCTCCAGTGGCCTTTTCCGAGCTCGTCTCCCTCGGCTAAAAATATGATGTGAAGTGCACACTACCAGAGTGGAGCACTGAAGCAATAAAACACAAACAATCACCAGACGAGCCGCCCAGCAGACACACACGCACGCTCCCTCTCATACATCAGCTGATTATGATAATCAAAAGTTGAATTTGCATACTCTGAGGCTAAAAGCACAGTTTTGTCCTGAATAATGTATTGCAGAGGAAGAGAAGAGCGGCGAGATACATTGAACAGCTTATGGTGCGAAAGGAAAAGTCTAATAATGGTGAATAATGAATGTTCTGTTAGGAAGTGCATGAGTGGGACGAAATGTGTGTGACCGTGACAGAGTTTTTCCTGGGCTTGGTGTTTGTGTATGTGTGTGTGTGTGTGTCTTAAAGCGAAGGGCCACACAGCGTGCCCTCCAGAGACAGACTGTATTAGATCAAACAAGAACAGAGCAACATGTCCACACCACAAGTGAATTAAAGAGGCAATCGACGCCAACCAAACTCAATGATGAATCAATAACGGATCGATGCTAAACAATTAGCTCCTGCTCCTCATGACGTATTAACCGTGCCTTCCTGTAAGACAAACAGACAGGGAGCGAGAGGAGACTGTTTTCAATACCGTCTGACATTTTACTATGAGTGCAGAACAAAAGGGAATTTCTGCCTGGCACTCGCTGTGAGAATGGGTTTGATTGAAAGTTCAGACGGAATTTAAAAACTTGTCACAGTGGAAAGGTCTGTCTTCTGAAGTCACAAGTGCTCCTCAGAGGCTGGCTGGTTTCTGTTTCTGTGGGGGGTTTATGTTCGAGTGACTCTGCATAATTAGAGGTTGTTTTTGTTATGCGTGTCTGCACTGATTACAGCAGAAAGCTGAGCATTGAGAATGAGAGCATGCAAATGTGCATGTGTGTGGTTTCATGTGTGTGTCACACCTGTGAGAAACTCGATTTGCATACTCCTATGGTTGTGGTTATGTTTTATGTTGTCATAATGGTTTGTGGAAACTAGTGGAGAGCAAGCCTGAATCTGGACAATAGGGAGCCCAAGGCAAGTTTTTCTTTGAGGGCCTTGCTGCTGTGCCTGCAGCTGAGCGCTATGAAAAGGAACTGCAAACAGCAATGTGTGTGTGTGTGTATTTGATGTATCACTATATAAAAACTATTATTTGTTTGACAAGGACGACATGATATGTCGTGATGAAATGAAATGACATGATGAAAACTTTTGGTATTGTACTACCACAATGGAGCTAGAATGCCTACAATCTAAGTCAGAATTCAATACCAATGTGAATACATACTCAGTAAAATGACCCCCCCTCCTCCCCTGAACAGTTGGAGCAGTTGGTTACTATGGGTTGGAGGACTGCACAGACTCCTTTTTTCACAGGCAGAATAACATGGAGAGCACAGAGGTAGAGGTCACTAGGACAGAGCTTAGACAATTCTGTTCATGTTGTAAGTCATTCATGTTGTCAGACACAAGCTACAAAACAAACACACATTCTGCATATTTCAGCTCATGCTCTGCACACAAGGAGACATGCACACAGAGACACAAGCTCACGTAAACACAGAGACCGAGGGGCAAAAGGAAGAGAATAAATAAGGGAGAGAGAGAGAAAGAGTAGGACAGGTGGATCTGAGCAAAAATACAGCAGATACAGTAACTTTAGGGGGCTGGATTAATGACCAGGCTGGGGCAAACTTGACACACAGGATGCCCTAAAAGCGCTGCACATTTTCTGTGTAGATTACCCTCTGTAGGTTACCCTGATCACAGCGGCTTATGAGTCAAAACAAATCAGCAGCTGATTAAATATGCTACTCCTGTGACCATCATCATAGTTAGTGAAAGCATCAAACAGCCGACGTGGCCACTCATGAAGTGACAGTGAGCAGTTTTCATATCAGCCCTTTGAGACAGCATATCCAATCTTACCACTGATGTTTTCAGAGGAGCGGGAAGTTGTTTGCAAGTTGTTGTTGAAAAGTTGTTATCTAATAAGCCAAGCACCTCTTCTGTTTTGAAAAGAAACGTAACCAACTAAATTGGTGTACTAACGTAAGGCTACATAAAAAAAACAAGAAAAGCAGCTAGCTTATAGCATTCTGGACACATGTGCTTGTGTGATTAATGGAATGACGTAGGTGCCAAGATGTGTGACAGAGCAAACCACTGATGTCGTGGCCCCCTGGGTCAGAGACATGTTGACTGGCTTGACAAGATCCATCCATTGAGGAGGGGGCTGCTTGTATTGGGTCAAAGCCATTGATCAGCTTCATGTCTGTCAGCTGCTTTCTTTTTTTGAAAAAAACAAAAAATACAAAAAACAGTTGTGGCCTTTTGCAGTTGCTTGTTCATTGTATAACACACAGTTAAAAGTGAGTATTTTAACTACATGACAAGTAGTATCCATAATATCAGTGTGGTGGCAGAATTTCAAAAGTGAAAATAATTGTGACTTAAATCTTATATTCAGATTTTTTGCATAATTAATTTCGTATTAAGATAATATTATTCTGACAGAGTGATTGCTACAAGACTGACATGTCTGAGGGCAAGAAAGAAGCCAGATGATCAGACAGGATATAAGTAGGAAAACAGTATAGAAATGATCTATAAAACTTCATTTGGTGTTAAAATGTGTACACGTTATGTTGATAATGAATCTCGCACTATGTACAACTGTGTACAACTATGGCAAGTACAGTGAGTTAAAGTTGGAGCAGATGCACTGTGATTGATGTGCAAGACGAACAATATTGGTTTTCTTTTTCAAAAGGTTTGATGAATGGATTGCTAACTTTTGCTCTGTCTGACTTTTTTTCTATTAACAATGTTACTGCTTTTCCAGATCCCAGCAATGACAGTCATGAATACAATGTTTTTTTTAGACAGATATTATGTAAATGTGATTTATTTCATTTTATGTAATCTGTTAATGTTAAGGGACAGTAACTATATAAAGATCTACTGAGTCTCTACTTCCTCCCACTGTAAAAAAAAAGAAGGCAAGACACGTTTTTAAAAACTTTTCAGACAAATCAAAGTGCTTCACAGGGGCATAAAATTCATTAAAAGAGACATAAGAAAACATTAAAAATTTAAATATATTCAAAATAGGAAGTAAAAAAGCCTAGTTAGCCTTACATTTAAAGGAAGTTTTGTATGTAGCTCATTGATAAGTAAGCGGTAAACAGTAATGTTAATGATGCCAAAATAAATGAGTCGTACATACATGAAAATAAAATATCCCTGTTAGAGGTGCTGTCATATTGTGCCGATGATGTCATTTGGAGTTTGAGCAATAGTCCTCTGTGTCTGGAGCCGCTGTGATGAGGTCCCGCCCATGTGGAGCCTCAATCCAAGGGTACGCTGTCAATCATTTGTGTCACCCTCCCCTTTTTTAAACTTAAAAAAATTAATAGTTGTACTCTTACTAGCATCAAGATGGTAAGGATGACAAAAACTTTATTTGGGGAAAATTTATGTGATGTAAAATTTCGTGAAATAGTTTGGGCCACGTCCCTGCTGCGAACATGGAAGCGCGGGATTCATGACCTACAAGGCAGCCAGCCATCGGGGGATGATCAAGGTGTATTGATCTCCCTGTTGTGGAGCTGTCATTCCTATTTATACAGTCATTGATAAGAGACTCTATGCAAATTATTATCCCCCGTTAGCCCACATAAGTTGCAAGCAGTGCTGTGTCAGATATTTGATCTGATGTTCATCAGAACAGAATATCAAACATCATTTCATATCATTCATCCTCATATTAATTATTTAGAAAATTAGGATGCAACTAAAATATAATTTTGATGAAACCTCTCAGCAGTAAATCTGGTGACTGTTGTTTGCGTTGTAGCTTTTGGTTTTAAAGCAACTTTTAGTACATTGTATTTTAAATGTTGTGTGGATCTAATTCTTTTATGCTTCATGTTATGAGTTTGTTATTTTCAGTACATTTCCTGGAAATTACCACATCATGTGTTGGTTTGGTGCACTTCCAGTTAAATTACTCAAGTAATTGGTAGCATATCTAACAGTGAATAAGTCATGAAGGGCATGTTTACTGGGTTTCAAATTAAGCCTTACTTTCCCAGAAATTTCTATTTTTTCAAATAAGTAAAAAGGCCTTTGCAAGAAATGCCTCACTCAATTTCAAATCATTCATTAATATGGACCTTTAAAACAAAAGGCCTTATTTTCTTATTTATTTGTGAAATCTATTTTATTCCTTTTAAGGTATGAAAAATGTATTCCGTTTAGGTAAAAATCAAGCTAAAGTTTTGAGTAAATTGATAAAATATTTATTTCCCTGTGGAGGCCTTACTCTTGTAAAAGGGAAACCTAATATTCTGTTTCTCCTCCAACTCCAATCATTTTCATGCAGTCTCTTTCCTTTTATAAATGAATTGCTCTGATGCAATTAATTCCCCTTTTGAAACTAAGAGAGAACACATGAGCCTGCCATACCTATGTTCACACACTTGTTTCCCTGTGTGTGTTCACGTGTCTATATGCGTGATATCTTGCTCTCCTGAGGTCCAGATGGGGATCCATGGCTTTCCAGATGGGAGCGAGAGCTGAGGCATCTGATGATGGCAGAGCTGATCACATTCAGCCCAGAGAGTTGTTGACTTTAATTATTAGTCACTGTGTAGATGCTGGCCTCAGCTTTGTGCTCTGCTCTATTAACCACCCCACACTTCCTGGCCTGCACTCAACTGTTTCTTCTCTCTCCAGGTCAGGCGTCGCTGGCAGTCAGACACACACACAAAGTACACAGGTCGACACACACACACACACACACACACACACACACACACACACACACACGTACTCTTAGTCACGCTTTGGCTCCTTGTCCACTCTGTGCAATGAATGTGCCAAGTAGAGGTTCAGAGTCATTACACCTCTATCTTTAAGTTACTGTGGCCAACACACGCTCGCACACTCACCTGGAAAGACTGTTGTTAAAATGCCAACTTAAAGCGTACAGCACATTTTCACACAAATACACACACACAAACACTTACACATACCCTCAAGCAAAACTAATGACATCTCTGTAGTAGGTTGGCTGACCACAAGGCATGGTTTCATTTCAAACAGGATCCCTGAACTCATACGGGTCCTTTCCCAAATTAATTTTACTGCAGTTTTTTCCCTGATCGGCCTGTGTTTTCAGACATCTCGCTGAATTGGTGGGCCTGCTCCAAATCGATTGGCTGACCCTCTCCCCTCGCCCTACTTGACACCCCTTTGCAGATATGAAAGAGCTGGCTCAGTACCAGCCCTCCGCAATACCCCCGCCCAGCCTTGTCGCTGTCACTGTTCTTTTAGAGTCGCCACACAGAGGATGAATAAGTTCCCCTCCTCCGCATGCTTGCAGAAGATTGGGGGATATTCACACACCTGTGTGTGCACCCTTGCAAACTCTGCCTGATGTGCTCGGGGAATTGAACCTTGCTGCCAATCGCAGGGCTCAGCCGTGCCGCTGTACGCCTGTTGGCGTTTCACGTGAGCTGCTGGACGATTTTCCACAGTTTGTAATTTTTCCTGCTTCTGTAACCTCACCTCCATCTCAGCCTCGCACAAGCTCAGCAGCCGCTCGGGCAGACATGCTAAATTTGTGGGGGAAAAGATCCACATTCATTAGGCTAATGCACAGCTGTGGGAAAAAAAACACATTTTCCTGCTGTTTTTATGATTTATCATGCAGCAGAAATGTGAAATTGTGTATATGGGATATTAGTTATTTAAGTGATTTAGAGGTTGGCAGAGAGTACTTTTCCTGCTCGCTTTATGATTTATGGTGATTGCAAAAATGTGAAATTGAGTATATGAGTATAAGCATATTACCTTATGATAATATAAGTAATTGAAGAGATTTAGTAGTCTGGGGAGGCTGGGTGTTGCATACACAACTTATGGCAGGGAAAATGGAAATGGTAGCTTATCAAGCTGAAATCACTCTCTGAGCAGAGGTGACACATCAGTAAATTTAGCTTTTGTGGCCAGTGGCTTCATATTGTTTGGCTCTTGATATATTTGATGGTATATCAGGGGGATATGAAATGAAGGAGTTATGAGATGTCATATTATTCAAGTTGAGCAGATGTGAAATATGGTCATTGCCTTTTGTGTAATAACATTGTTTGGAGATTTTTTGCACACCGACAGGTGGCTGAAGAATATTTCAAAGCTGTGCCACCTCTGTAGGTATAAAATATCCATAACCATTATATCCGGTTAAGTGCATTTTCCTTATTATCCTTTCCTATTAATCTTAGAGGAATAGATAAGGGTGAGAGGTCAGCCTTAAATGGATTTGGTTTCCGTAGGCTGGGCTCTCTTGCTCTAAAAATGACTCTGAGCTGTGCTTTCAATCAGCACTGCCACCACTCACTGTGGTAATGATGGCCGGGGCTTCATTAAGAAGCTCGTTAAGTCCCCTCGTTAAGCTGCAGGGCCGTTAAGACTTTGATTGTTAATGGCTCTTCGTTAAGGAGAGTGAGGAAACCAGGCTCCCATGGAAGTCCTGACCAGCCGGGTGTTTTGGCCAACTGGCCCCAGTTGGCCTCTACAGAAGATGGAAGATGAGAGCAGGTCGAAACTCTGTGAGTCAGAGTGTAAACACTTTCCAAAGAACTTATAGCCAGTATGTACACTGCAACAATGCACAATTTGTTAAAGCATTAAAACCTGCAAACAAAACACAACACAACAAAACACAACAAAACAAAACAAAACAAAACAAAACAAAAGTTTTAATTTTTAGACAGAAAAGATATTTAGAGTCTATATAAGAGCCAACACCACATGCATGGCTCTAATCTATGCATATTTACCATGACAAAAACTTATTAAAATAGACTGTAAATTAGACCAACCTAGATTTCCCTGCAGACAGTGATGGGGAAAGTTTGTGTGTGTGAGTGAGTGTGTGTGAATGAGTGTGTTGTTTTCCTTTTTTGCCTTACTGTCACTCATGTGCCCAAGTTTACACTGTTTCTCTTACCTTGCACTGTTTGCTCACCCTTTCCCTGTTATAATACAGTGAAACTGGGGCATTGGCAGTTACAACAATGCCTCTGCCAGGTTTGTACATTGAATCAGGGCTGCCTGTGGAAGATGTATGAGGAGGTTGTTTGTAGACTTGACTTTACCTAAATGTGCTTTTTGTATCATTTCCATGTTAAAAGGGCCAATAACAACCACATCATTGTTCATTATTTGTTGAGATTGTGCTTGTATTATTCTAAATGATTCAGCCAAACCAAGGATGCATCGAGGACAGCTCATAAGTGGATGGATCAGGATATTGATTACTATATTAAAAATCTATTTGTGTGTGATTAAATTTTTAATTTGCAAAAATATTATGTAAATCGTAGCAGGTTGCATGATAGTGGGCCATCTTTAACTGTACAATATGTAACATTGTCACATATAATTGTTAAAAAACGACTACATCTTTGTCATACATTTGGTTTAGCTGTATTCTTAAATTATTCCTAATGTTTCCAACAATGTTTAAACTCCTTAAAAAAGGCATCCGTAACATTTTTCAGTGTAACAGTACATTTCATTTTGTTACCTGTTACTAACTTCAATGGTAAGAACAGTCAGAAAGTGAAGAAGGTCAGAAGATGTGACTAAATGTAGCGTCAATATAACTTAAATATTTTTCTTGTCTGAGGACATTTACAGCTGACGATGTCAGATAAAACATTCTCTGGTTAATTGGCAGTGAAATAAACAAATCCAGTGATCCCCTGCTACTTCATGAAGTCATCAGACTTTGACTTGTTCGAACAGTTTGAAGCAAGAGACCTCTATCAGTAGAGATTAATGTGCATTTAACTATATGTAGTGTACTGACACATACTGGAGCTGGACTGTCTGAATCTGATTGAAATCGATCCTGAGCTCTGTGTGGGTGGATATATCAACGCAGACTGTCTGAGTTATTATTCAAATTTACATGGCGAGACCTTAACTGGGCCAAAAAAATATTGAGCCTTGCCATGTTCCTGTTGGTGTTGTGTGCTGGTAAAAAACGAGGTTTACTTCAACACCAATCAATTAACAGTACACACAGATCAGTGAAACAACTAGAATAAGGCAGGAACAAATGACCTGAGTACAATGGTAAAAGCTTGATCACTGTATTACAGACTAGTGTGTTAACTTCTTCGTACCTTAAAATGTTTTGTCTGCTGGCTTCCTGCAGTCTTTCTCGGAAGAGTCGCATGATGTTATTGTGGCATGTCCTGTCAGCTTATTTATACAGGTTTGGTTGTCCTGTCTGAAGTGTTAGGTTAAACTAATAGTTAAATTTGTTGGATGAAGTCAAACTTTCAGACAGCTTTAATGACAGTTTGGTAGAACAGTAGTGCTTTCGGGCAGGTAAACAGCAGGATTGGCTGACTACGGGAAATGAGGTTTACAGAAAGGTGTTGATTATCAACTGAGGGTGGTAGGAAGGGTTGGAGGCTGCTGCTGCTGCTGGACAGGGAGGTAATTTCAGGGTTTAAATGGGCCTTTATGTTGACAAGGCACAGTAGGAAAAGCACAGATGTTAATAATACTTTGATGATAATTTAATGACGGCAGATTTCCATTAAGCTGCCTCAGTTTCAGGGTCATGGTTTTATGCATGATGAGTCACTGTGACACTGTTAAGACTTACGGAGGCACTTGAATAGAGCTGAGCCATCGTTAATGCTATTAGTAACACCTGTGCATTTCCTAAGTGTTTGAACTGACAGGCATTGAAAAAGGGCAAATAAGTGCAAAAATAAACTACTGTAAGATGCTGCCATTGCTATGACAAGTCTATATTGAGAAGTAATGTGATGGCACGTAAAAATGATTTGCTACTCAAAATGGTTCATCGTGTTTTTGGTTGACTTTTTAAAAATATTTTTTGTCCCTAAGACTCACTTTAATTTGATATGGCTAAAAGTGCCATGAATTCAAGCAGACTGCAGCCTCCTTTTTTATAGAGCTAACGACAAGGTAAGTTGCAGTTGGTGCTTCTTTAACATTTTTATTGTCAAAGTTTTTTAGAATGAGTGTTAGCATGAACCTGCTAAAGCTATTTGTGGGCTAGCTAATCAAAGATAACCTCCTACAGTGCCGTTACCTGGTGTAAGGATGTAAAGAACAGACTTCAGAACAGTGATAGGTCTATTTCTGGTTTCCTAAATGCATCCTTCTCTCACAGGACCCCCTCTATGTCGGTTAGAGTGCTTTCAGATTTTCCAATTTGCATTGACATTTAAATAAGGGGATCTTTTGAAGCTGAAGTGTTGTTTAACTTTTGACGTTGTGCCAGATTGTTCACACAGTTTTAGCTCTCAACTTTCAGACAGTCTGAACTTATGATTGCTTTCTTAGCTGTAAACAACCTTGTCAACATCCGTAGTTATCGTTTACCCCCCGGAAAGCTGGCATATCCATGCTATTTCCCCCCTTGAAAAATGGCGATCCTCAAAGTAAATGAACATTTCGATTCACAGTATCTATTCTCATTTCATTTCGCAAATGTGCTTTGCTGTTGCCATGCAACAATGCTTCCCGAGCTCAGGCCCAATCCCCTCCCCAGCCGACTCTGCGCTCTTCTCTCTGTCTAAAGTCACAATGTCACACTTTCTTGCGAGCGGGGTCTAATTTACCACCCCTTTTTTAATCACAGTTACTATTCTATTCACGTAGGTGCAGGGTAATGAGATTGAATCTTGATTTGCTTGGCGCATCCCGCTGGCGTGTCTCTCTCGTCAGGGACGGAGGACAGTGTGGAGCCTTTCCTGATATTACCTCTCACTGCATGAGAGGCTGCTGGTTGCCCTGCTATCCCGCCAGGTGCTGATCCAATAAAGCTCTACAGAGGGCTGTGATCGATACACCATGTCTCCCTGCCATACACCCCTCCGCTGTCCTTCATACACACCTATTAGTTAGGGAATAATTGATTGGCCTACTGTTCATTATTTTCTTTGATTTGGTTCTTTCATTAAATAGCGAGGGCACTGCATGTGCACAGACTAGTAAGCTCTTGCCGTCCACAGCTGCTGGGTGAAGTGAAAAGAGGCTTTAAGAGTGAGCAGGAGAGTGTGTGTTCTGGATATCATTGAGATTAAGGAGATCCTAGTTCGTAGCTGCTCTTACTGCAGGAATGGAGAGCTGAGACAGTACAATGCAAAGAAAGTGTATGAATGTGTGTGTATGTGTGTGTATATGCTAGAGAGAGGAAGGCATTGTGCATATCTCTTTGTGTGCTTCTGTTTAAATTCATTATGTCCTGGAGGCATGCAGGGGATAATCTGCTTGTTTTGTCTTCACTGCCTGTCTTGAAAAAACAAACTTAATTTTTAACCGGTGTTTACTCTTGTCTCTCTTTCCCACCCTTTCTGTTCCTGTCTTGTCCTTACCTCTGATATCCTTCCAATTTGTGTTTCCCTGTGTTTTTACTTTGTCGTCCTTGCTTTCATTTTTTCCCACTCTTTCTACCCCTCTGTCCATCCTCTCTTATCTAGCTCCACACCGACATGGACAGGAATGACGGTCGCACAAAGTATGTCCTGCGAGGCGAGGGAGCCGGCTCAGTTTTTGTGATAGACGAGAAGACGGGTAACATCCACGTCACTAAGCCACTGGACCGTGAGGAGAAGGACGAGTACCGTCTCATTGCCACGGCCACAGACCGGCAGACGGACCGTGCCCTGGAGCCCTCGTCACAGTTCATAATTCGGGTGCAGGACATCAATGACAACCCGCCTGTCTTTGATGAAGGCCCCTACAGCGCCACTGTGCCTGAGATGGCAAATATAGGTACTACAACTAGGGTGGGCGTTGGGAGGGAGATTCAGGATGTAATGAGGGCCAATGAGGAGGAGGGAATGCCCTCCCCATACAATATAAATATATAAAACAGGAAACTATATAGTAATTAAAGATATGAAGATATGAACTAGTTGTAAAATATACAAAATAAGATAACTTATTGAATTCTTAATCAACCAACTAGAGGCTGCTGCTGCTGCAATCAAACACAGTGCAAAATAACATTACAATAATGAACCTCTCCTAAAGGCTACGCTACTTAACTAGCCATCTATCTAGTGTTGTTGAATTGTTAGCCAGGATTTATTACTTAGCAATAAAGCAAAGAGCCAGTGTTAGCAGCAGCTAGCTGGTGAACTGAGTGTTTACTTTCCATGGTTGTGACTCTAGAATGGTTATAGCTATAGCTATAATGGCTATAGCTACAACTTTCAACTGGTTAGCATGCTAAAAGGTGAGGGGCACCTGTCATCAAGCGAAGTACTACTGTGAAAAACAAAATAATTTGTAAGAGGTATCAAAATACATTATGACTACTAATTAGGTTTTAAAAATGTGTAAAATTAGTAAATATTTTTTGGTTTTTGTATTATATTGTTCTGTATGTATTTAGGATTTTTTAAGTGGGTTCAGTACTCTATACCTTGTGAACTTATTTAGTATTGAACAACTGGGGCTCCATAGTAGAAAACATACTATTTAGGTTCTAGTTTTTCAGGTGCGTTTTTAGATACTTTTGTAATCCTGTAACCTTGTGCTTACAAAAAAAATGAATTCTTGTACATTTAATAGTTTTATCTGCAAGAAAAGCTGCTCAAAGCTGTACCATAATATCATCATCTGAACTTTCTGCTGTGACGCTTGATCAGTAAACCACAGAAACCCAATTTGTTGAATCTTTCCCACAGTTATAACATGAATAAATTGCTATTGCAATGCCATCTGCCACCCAGACAGCAGGAAATAGTGACATTTTTCCTGATAGAAAGATTATTGCGTTTAAGCTTTAGAAGAAAAGACAACATGAAGGTACTGTTATTATAGTTTGACCAAGTAACCTTTGTGCAGAGCTGAACATGAGGTAACAGAATTACAACCCTGGATTTAGTGACGTTTCGTGGTCGCTCATTTGGGTGATGGTCAAATTTTCCCGGAATCTTTGTCACATGTCACTCACATTTCTAATCTTTCATTTCCATTCTACACTGGTAAAAATGACAAAAGTTAATCTTAATAGCTGGGATAAGAACTTACTTTGATTCAGGGGTTTATTGAAGTCACATTCCAGATACGAACTGAGGCTGTAGCATTTTACTGGTTTGCTGTTTAATCAGAAAGAAGCACCAGCCAGTCACTGCTGCCTACCGCTAAAATGATGGATGTCCCTGTTGACAACAGCTAGACAGTGTTTTATTGTTTCATTTAAGGGAAGAATTGTCTGCAGGTATTTTATTCAATAGCTTTGAATAGGTAGTCTGTATATTCTTCCCAAAAGACACCCCTTACTCTAAGAAGAATTTAAAATATTGAAAACTTAATACATCAGTTATTGGCAGCAAAATGGAAACAATAATGAATTCAGCAATGACAACAAAATATCGTTATTTGTTATATAATCACCTATTATATAAAAGCCATTAAAGTGGACATGAACTAATGTTTGAAATACAATGAGCATATTAATGTAGCCTTAGTTGTCTTGAAAATGAGGTTTTGACAGCTGCAGCTGGAAAGCCATTATACAGCACAGCGTTGACAACACTTCTAGTCTTCGTCAAAATAGACCATTAAATGGGTAGTGTATGTGAAGAAAACCTGCTTCTCTTCACAACATTCAATACAATAGGCTCAATACATGGATAGTTTTCAGAATACAAAGCTGAGAGAGTGACTGTACTGCATTCAATATCAAAACAACTCTGTAGATCTTCCTTCAGCTGAGTAAAAGCATTTCTGAATTCTGATCGACTGTAATTCAAAGTTGTTTCTTTTTTTATTCATACCACACAACACCATGCTGTGGTCACAGCTACGGAATCTAAAATAATAGTGTACAGAGCCACCATGATGTCATGCACTGGCTTGTGGATAACTGTTTTGTAGCCCCCAGTTTGTCATCATGACCCATCTTGCTTATTTTGAAGCAGAGGTGACCATATTTTAAAAAGAGGATGGGGTCTGGGAGGATGAACATTGTTACCAATGACTGTGTGATGCCTAGCAGACAGCTAATGGCTGCTGTCACCGAAAGTAACCACACCCTTAATTATACGTGACTGTAAACCTTAATATATTTTATATGAGTGATTAGCATAAAAATTCAGAGACAAGAAGACAAAAACCCACACAATTAAATTCAAGTTACCCAAAGAGCTATGCACAGTGGCAAGTGTAACACAGACGAAATAACTGTCATTTTAATAGCAGATTAAAACATCACTAAAGCAGACCCGCAGAGAACACAGAAATGTTTGAAAATGTTACTTTAACGTTATTTTTGCTTTGTCAAATAACAGTTGGATTCAAGCGCATTGCAACCCTGTACTTACATTGTGAAACTCCATCGTATTTACCCAAAGCAAGATTGCTAAAAATAGCATCAATTACATTTTCATCGACATGTCTATGGCTTATAGTCAATGTTAAAGTTATAACCTAAAAAATCCTCTGAAACATTAAATAGACTGACATTCAAACTGGTTTGCAAAGTTAAGAGCTAAAACTGTGTGAACAATCTGGCACGACGTCAAAAGAGCTATTCAGTCTAGTTTTGTATGTAGGCTTTCCAGCTTCACTTTTATTGAGGCCTAACTCATAATGAATTCAAAACAAGTAACATCTTATGCCTTAAGCAACTGAGGCATAAAAACTGATGTATAATTAAGTAAAAAGAGAGATTACCCTGTTTCAGGTCTACTGAATGAACAACTTATTGCGCACATCCATATGAGATGTTAATAAGAGGCCTCTTTGATTTTTTCTGTGTTTCTTTTTTGACTTGGAGACTTTTGCAAAGTCAAACCTCCTCTGAGAGCCACTCTGCAAACATTTACTGTTGTTAGAATTATACCTGGCTTTGCAGGTGCAAAAGGGAGAAAATTAAAATATTCCCCTTTGCATAGTTCGTGTTCGTGTAGCATGAGTCCGAATACAAGCCTCTGGGGATCCCTGGGTGCCCTTTTCAGATTGTAACACCTAGATATAGTTTCTAAAGGGCCTTCGGTGCAGTTGCAAGCTAAAAGCGGCACAAAGTGAAGGACATTTGTACTGCTGTGGTTTCTGTATATGTAGGTCACAAGCTTTACCTCCCTCCAGTCTCATAAAAACATTTAGTAAAAGAGTTCGATGTGGACAAATTGTTTCACCAACTTTTATAAAACACAAAGTGTGAATTTATTTTAAAAGGCTTATGTAGATAATACATCCCTCACCAAACAGAATATACTTTTGTAGAAGTTTTTGAGTACTCAAATGCACTTGCAGTATACTTTTTGTTGGGAGCAAGCAGGTCAGGCAGCACTGTTCAATTTTATTACTCTTTTGCCATGAAATTGCATCTCTGTTTTTGCCTCAGACCAGACAGAGAAAATTTCATGGCCTTGCGTTGGCGAATATGTGCACACAGTCCTCTCCAAAAACCTCAAAATCAACTGCAAATGGGAGCACACTTTAAATGTAATGCAGGCAGAATCTGTGGTGGCTCAGATCACTGGGTAATTATAAATAATGCTGTCACCACAGCTTCTTGTAGGATATATGAGACCTTTTGCTGATTAAATACTTGTAGCTTTCAAATAGCAGCAGAAATGATGCAGCACATGCTCCTGATGGAAGAATTGTGCAGCTTGTAATAATGCACAGACCAAACAGTTTGGGTTATCATAATGATAATATGGTAACTGTTATGAAGAGGAGCTCCCAAGTTATGTAATCACGTAAGTGCCTTATTGTTTTTTATATCTCTGTTTTTGCAGTTGTGTCTTGATTGTGTGTACTAACTGAACAGAATATTTAATCACTTGATCATATAAAAGGATATGCATAGAATAATAAGAACAGCTTGTATTGTGCCACATGAAAAGAAGACATAATCTGCTTATTAGGGGATGCTGGCTATTCATATTCGAGGCATGTGTTGCTGCCTTGGGACTTTTCAGAGAAGAGCAGCTTTCTACTGGCCTGGACTTTTCTTTAAGAAAATTTTCTGCTGCTTGTAAATTGGATGTAGAACGGACTTGATTGGCCTAAACCTGCTCTGACTCAACCTAATAAGCCCAATTATTATGTCATCATTCTGCTCCAATCTCTTGTCACATTACAAGAGGCTAAATTGTGACAATTAACAGGTCACACCCATCTGAGCTTAGCAACCCATGTTTGTGGTCGAACCATGATTCAGGATAAAAAGA
>JAPZDY010000004.1:4576595-4599824 GCA_029783645.1 Ctenochaetus hawaiiensis | reverse complement strand
CTCCCCATAGGTGGTGCAACACCTATGGGAGCACCAAACAGTCTTCTCTATAAATAGAAACAAATCCAGCTGAGAAAACATTCGGAGTAAAAGAATAAAAGTACGTTTCTGAGGCGAAAACCCCATCAAAAGTCACCCCTGAACCCTTAGTTGTTTGAACATGAAAATCAACAGTAACCTGAAAGAGCATTTCTGATATTCCTGTCAAAACACCGTCCGCTGTCATGTTGACAATGATGTATAGCGGTGTCTGTGCATCACTTGTTGTTTGCCCTTCCAAAAAACACAATACTGTTTATCAACAAAATCCATAGGACGAGTATAGAGCTATTCTGCGAAAGCAGAGAAAGAGTGAGATGTGGGTGTCATTTCAGATCATGTTCATTTCATTTTCACTTGAAAATCCATGACAGAGTGCATGTCACAGCCACAGTGACCTGATAATATTTCTGTGACCGCAGAAAGATCGTGCACAATGTGACAGGAGTGCCTGGAATAGAAATGAAATAAGAAGCAGGGGCAGAGATGGAGGGAATTTTTTGCACTCATATTGCAGTGAGATGTTGGAGTGACAATAAGTGTCTGAGGTTGTAATTCAGAGCATGACTGCAGAGTGCCTGTAGGAATCAGTTTGTGTGTACAAAAAGTACTCTAATCTCTATTTAAACTCTGCTCTGCCCCTTCAAAATGGGTTCTACTTTTAGGAGCACTCTTGTCTTTAAAAAGCAAGGAGAATTGCTTTCAGGAAAAACTTTCAAATTTGCAAGAAATAAAGGTATTATTTTAAATAATTCACACCTAAACTGCTTATTTAAGAAAAGTTCAGCAAATTTGGCCTGAGGTCCTTACTACCTGCCTCTTGAAGGTTTTTACTTTTTTTTTTTCAAACATGAAGGTCCCTCCTGCACTGAATTGTTAAATTCAGATTAGAATAATGACCCTGCTAGCAGCCTGCTGGGGCCGGGCATAAGCAGAGTGGGCGATGGAGACGAGCACTATTTAGTAATCCTATCAGCTGCCTTATGAGCGTCTGCTCCTCATTGCAGCTCAGTCTTCAGATTGAGTTGTTCAGTCAATCATGGATTCAATATTTACTTGACGATTCAGTATTTACCAAGGCGCTTTGCAGCACGCGTGACTGAGGCGATAGTGCTGCTGTGAGGATCCTATCAAACACTCGTTAGATGAGACATTTAAAGGTGAGGGTGGGGGGAGGTAGGGGGAGGAGGGAGAGAGAGGGGTGTGTGTGTATGCGTGTGTGTGTGTATGTGTGTTTGTCATCTATGGGAATGAGACACTGATGCAAGGTGCACTGGAACTGAGCCAGTTCCCCGCTTCAGACCAGTGTCTGCAGAGTGTTTTGTGTTGGATTCACTTAACTGGGTAGAAACATGTTGCCAGATGTGTGCAGATGTGAGTCTGCATTTGGGGAAGATGCCTGGCATACAAAGTTTAACCTTGAATCAATAGATAGATAGATAGATAGATAGACAGACAGACAGACAGACAGACCGACAGACCGACAGACAGACAGAGATATAGATATAAATAAAGCTATATGTATAATGTATTGAATGGATTCACATGCCTTTTCACCAGAGGACAGATGTCTTATGGTAAGAGCATGCGTTCCAGACGGATGCGTTGCAGTGTGAATATTTGATGCCTGTGGAGTGTGACTGGCTGTATAGCATAGCTGGCGGGCTGCATACCAATAGGCTTGCCTCCGCCTTGCACTTGTTGCATCAACCTCAGAGCCAAACTGTTTGATCCCGGTGTCTGATTAGTTTTTACTGCTGTCAAAAGAAACATTTCTCTCTACTTATCTACTTATGTGTGCCTGCACGTATCTTTATCTATAGTGAAAGGAGCTTAAAACATAAAGCGATTCAATAGCAGACACTTTGTAGTCTGTGTCAGCCTGTAAGTGGAGTGCTTTGAAATAAAAGCAGAAAGTGCAGATAGAGCTGTAATAGTTTTTTTTTCAAGCTGGCGAGAAAATGTTTGACATGGTAAAAAAAAAAAAAAAAAACACAACCAAACATGGATTTTGAAAATTGGTCAATCTGAAAATAGATGTGAAAATAGCATTTATTTTCCTCTGTAGTTGGTCTCTCTCTCTTAAAATATCACAGTATGCTAATTATTTACAATATTTACTGTGTACTAAGTGATATTGTTTTTTTGTAATTAGTAAATAAGAAATCAAAGTACTCTGTCATGAAATGATGCATCATATGCATAGAGATCAATCACTGCGACTCTGGAATGGCATCGCTAATTAAACTTCAAACAGAGATTTAAGATTCAGTTTAAATTAAATTCTTATGTTCTTGCTTTCAAAGATCTTCTGAGCTATCCGCAATCTTTGATTGTGTTTTTTAATTTGCGTCCAGAATGGTTTAAATAAAATATAAAACATTTTTTTAGCATGCTGACTCTTTGGGGTATAACTCCAGTTTATTAAAACTTGGATCTTATTTTTGTAGGTTTGACAGTCAGTGGTATTGATTAGGCAACATTGTACTCATAAGTTAATTGCTCTGATGAGGAGGAGTAGGAGAGGTGTCCAGGGGATCAGGCAGGTTTTTCATCAGTTATCAGATCAGCTGAACCTTTTGGAAGAGATAATTATGTGAAGCTGTAGCTTTGTGAATCAAATTTATCTGTTTTAAACATCCATCAAAGCAATTTATTCAAGTGAAGTCATCTAGTCACATTTTTGTCTGTGCAGTGAAGTTTATTTACCATCAGCAAAAGAGCAAAGGCTTTGGTTTCACTTCAAATTTATTTAGTTTAGATGATGATCAGTGTCTAAACTAGCTTGTTTACAACATGTCTGATCATTTGACTGCTTGTGTTTTTTACATGGTCACCTGTTGCCACGTCGTTTCTGTGTTTACAGTTATACAATATAGCATGATATCATGGCAATGCAATGGAAGAAGTATTCAGATTCTTTACTAAATAAAAGTGCAAGAACAACTATTTCAAGTTACTCTATTAAGTAAAAATTCTGTATTTAAATTAGAATTAGTTAAGCAGATTTGAAACACTGCAATTGACTGAATTAAAAGAGTGGAATGAAAAGTTATCTACTGTACACCTACTTTGGTCCGGTGGTTCCCAATATGGGGATCTGGCCCCTTTGAAGTTGACATTATAAATTCAAGAGGCAATTAATTCATTCATGTCGGAAAGAAAAGTTTGAATTTAAATGGGGAAATCTCAATTTGATTGTTTTGCTAATACCCTTAAAAAAGAGGACCAAAGAGTATAGGATCCACTGTTTAAATCCTTAGCGATGCTTTATATTTTGAAGGAAATCACAGTTTAAGTAGAACATGCATCTGAAAAGTAGCATGTAGCTTCAGTAAAATATATGCATTGCAGTAAAAAAATACATTATTTCCCCTGTGCAATGTATTGGAGTAGAAAAAGCAGAAAATATATATGAGTGTAATAATTGCACTAAGTGCAGTAACTACTGACTGTAGTTATCTTCACCCACTGATAGCAAAAGTTACAAAAATAAGACCCAAGTTGCAATTAGCTGAAATCATCCCTTGATTTTGTCACATTCCTAGTGTGAACACACAACAGACCACTACAATTAGCATGTAATCTCTGCTTCTCCTCTCTCACCCACATACACACACATAATTACACACACACAATTACTCACACACGTATGCACAGCTCTTTCTCCTGTGCAATCTTTAGAGACTTAACATCTACCATCTGCCAATAACCCCACTGATTCTTAACTACCTGTAGTGGATCACTGAACAGATGATCCCATGCCCATTTCCTGCTTTCCTTACACACCACACAACATCCAGTCACACACACGCGCTCCATCTATCTCTCCCATAGTGATACTGTCACGGCTTTGATCAGAAATAAAGTAGCAGCTGCTCCTACAAATCCCCTACTTCCTCCTATCTTGTCTGGCTCAAGTCCTACTGGGAATAGACGTTTTACCTGCACTTTCTATACAAATATAAATACTCAGATTACTCAACATATGAAATGTGTTTACTGTATTTCTTATATTTTCATTTTTCGCCAACAATATTAAAAAAAAAAAAAAAACTCCCTGCCAAATTGACTCTTCACGAGCTGCAGAAAGGAGATTTACGAGCGAGCGGGAGATGGAGGCCGTTGTGAGACAGACGGTCCGATTGAGAGAGGGAGCTAAAGGGAATTGGAGACGGAGATGAAGAGAAATGAAGTGAGACAGAGGGAATTGAGGGGGTGGGGGGTGCAGGGGGGAAGGTGAGTGGCAGGGTAGGAGAGGGAGAGGGTGCGTTGCGCGTGTGGAGGGCGAATAGAGTGTTTGTCACAGTGCTGTTGGAAAAAGATTGAAAAAGAAGGAGTGGGAGAGGAGAGCGGAGGTTGACTAGATGTAAAGCTTTCTTATTCTCTTTAAAGTGCTGCTGTATCCTGTCCACTTAGCTCCAGCTATGCCTTGTTTTGACTCTGTCCTTCTCTTTTTCTCTCTCCTTTCTATTTATCCTCGGTCACCCCTTTCCCATTCCCTCCCTGCTTTTTCTCCTTCACTTTCTTCTCTGCTTCCCCTCTGTCATTTCTTTCCTTTTGTCCCTCTCCTCCTCTTTATTTTCCTGCTCTCCCTCCCTCCTCCTCTATCTCTCTCTCCTGCAGGCACGTCTATAATCCAGGTGACAGCGACAGATGCTGATGACCCGACTTATGGGAACAGCGCCAAGCTAGTGTACACACTGGTGCAGGGCCAGCAGTACTTCTCTGTTGATCCCCAGACAGGTGAGTGTGTTTATACATGTGTGTGTGCGTGTGCCCATCGTCACGTAGAAATGTAAAAGATGCGCAGATGTTGGAAAGCTTATACACACACGCCGCACCAAAGCAAATATGCTCAAGATGTCGAAATGCAAACGCACACACTGTACGAGCAAACAAGTGACTTCAGACTTGAGACATAAACACACACATACGGTGATGAACCTTCGAGAAAGGACGGACATGAGAGCACACACTCATGCATGCATGCAGGTGTGCGTGAGGGTGCAAAAACAGGTGGTGCTGTACAGAGAGCATGTGGAGCTGCATGCACAGAGAAACACATGTATCTCTCTTTTTTCACTCCATTGCACACACATACACTCCCCCGCATGCACACAAAAACACACACTCCCTGCTTGCACACTCACACTCAAACTAACACTTTCCCCCCTGTGCATCCCTCATTTTCTTGTCACACTTAGTCATCCATCTTTCTCACTTCCCTTTTCCCTCTTGTGCCCCCTCTCAAAACCCACACACACCCATATAAGCACACACATCTCCCCCTCTCCCAGCAAACCCCCCCCCTCCAGTATGAGTTGGCAGAAGTGTATTCATGATGGCAGGGCCTGTGTGCGCCGAACAAAACTCAGCAGCAGCCTAATGTTATTATTTTCCGGATGAAGCAGAAACAAAAAGACGTGTGTTCAAAAAGGAGACGTCAGCAAAGGCTTTTTACACAGGACAGATTAAGAAGGGGGGGCTCAAAGGACCTGTCTGCAGTGTGTGTGCTCCGGATGTGCCTCCATAACATGCATGTCACCCAAGGGCATAAAGTGTTTGGATGAGTGGAAGCTGAGGGCGGATGGCGCTTTATTTATATATTAAGTTTATTTTATCATGATTGCTTTTTTTAGCGTCTTACCTTGGAGGGAAATCACTGCTCGGTTGACTCAGAAATGAAGTTTTAGCCGTCTGACGCTTCAGAAGTTGGTTTGATTGACAGAGCAACTTATGAACACGACTATGATGCTGCTGCAGCCGTTAGGTTTTTTTTTTTACTACATTTAAGAGTATGTGTCTGTGTGGGGGTGTTTGTCTCGCCCACATTGGGTCACAGGTGGCCGATACTCCTATTTTGCTCATTGAATTTCTGTGTTCAGTAATTGATTGCTTTCACGTGTGAGGACCTTTGTGACAAGTACAGAGAGCTGAGGTGCTTTTTGAAATGCTAATTGGCAAATTTAAGTATAATTCCACCCGGTGTGTATTAGCCATAACACTGTTATTAGACAAGTTTAGTATTCTGAACATGCTCACTCCCTCCCTCACTTCCTCATCTCTTCGCTCTCAATCTCCCTTTTTCAATCGCTCCGTTCCTTGTTGCCTCTGTCTGCAAAGCTCTTATTCAAAACATACACTCGAAGGCGAGCACTTTCTCTCATATATTCAGTATGTTTGCTTATGAATTCTGCTCAGAAACCCCGACATATTCCTGCTCGTTCGTTGGCATTCAAATCAGCCGGCGCTGAATGTGATTCACCTTGAGCCCGTTGAGTCATCCAGGCCGACGTTTCGGCTGATGTTGGGCGAGAGCAGCCGGCACCTAATGTGCAACATCCAATCACATGTAGCAGAATGAGCTCATTTACACAGAGGGCGTGATCGATGTTGAATGCCTCTAAGTGATGTGTCTTGGTGCGCAGTTAAAGAGTGTGAGATACAGAGCGAGATTTTACGCTCCGTCAGCATGTCTGGCTGTCGCTGTTTGGTTGATTTATCTTTTCAATCTGAGCCTCTTCACATATCTGTGTTTGTGTATGTGCGGGTGCGTGCTTCCGTGCACCTTTAACGGGACATTAAGTAATATATTGTCGCTGTCAGATGGAAACGGAGTGTCTCCCAAAAAAAAGAAAAAAGTCAGAGAAGCTGTCAGGTTGTCAGTAAAGCAGTCATGTCTGCAGCCTGATGACAGCGCAGTTCGACATTGTCCAACAGGCTTTGAAAAAGGATCCAAAAGCCCAGGAGATCCAAGATGAACTCGATCTGTCAATTAGAGTGGAAACTATTTAATTACTTAAAGTGAAGCTATGGGGCTTTTACACAGCAACAACTTGATGCCTTTGTTACCTTTACTGATGATCAAAGAACACTGACAGGTTTATGGCACAGCTTACAGCAGCTCGTTGATATTTTTATGAGTTAAGTACATAAGCAAAAATTCAGTCCTGTTATTACAATGAGGCTGAGTTAACTACGTACAATGGAAGTGAGAGCATCACTTTCAAATAAGGTCTAATTCACATTGCCTACTTCAAGAGTTATCATTCCTTCAGGCTGTTACATTATTGCTATATGAGAATTTAAAAAAATCTGTTATGTATTTATAAACCTGTCAGTGGTCTCCCACGGACATATTATTGATCAAAAATCAAACATATCATTTGCATTTACATACTGTAGTTTCTTAAAACTGCTAACATACACATACTGATGTATCTGAAAATTCTTAATATGAGTGAATAATCAGGCCCAGTTTTTTACCATTCTAGCTCTACTACCAGAAAGCAATCAGACCACTGTTTGGGCCGCTGGCTTGTAAAAAATCTGTTTGGCAGCAGTGTTACATTCTCTGTCTTTGTTTCTCTTTAAATCATTGGACAGACTCCTCCAATGGGCCATTTTACCGATTACCTTCTGGAAAAGAGCTGCAGGACATTTGGACCAGCGTCCATGAAATAACACCTAATTGGAAAGCAAGAAACCTCTGACCTTTTATTAATGACTTATTAACATGTATAAGTGCGGTCCTGATGAAGTCTTTAATAAAGGGTCACGACTTTCTCAGTTCATAATGAGCAATCAGATCGGCCGATATAAATGTTAATAAGGCATTAATAAAAGGTCATGCTGTCTATTAAGATACTCAGTTCAATACTTTTCAGGGTGGGACTTTGTTTAACGGGACCCTCCCCACAGGCACTCTGGCGCAGAGTGAACACCGTTTGTAGTCACACTCACAGCTGAATGAAGCCTCCTGCATCAAAGTGCAGGCCGGTTGCAAGCTGCAGGACAAATTTCCCTCTTTCTGGCAAACACAAGAACCTTTGTACCTCTTTTGAAAAAAAATGTATCAGCAACTTAAAGCAGCATTTCTTCCTTTTTGCAAACATCTTCTTGTTTTGTTTGCTGTGATGTTTGTAAGCTGCTTCGTTTTTACAGCAGTGCCAGTAAATATACAAACTTTACAATCAAATACGCATTTCTGCCATTTTTTAGACCAGAGAGAGGTAAGTCTGACCTTTCACGCAGTGTGGCTTCAAAGATGATGTGTGTATAACATTTTAGTTTAAGCAGTTTATGTTTGTACGGGTAGTCACAGGTAACCTCAAACATCACACAGCGTTGCACATGCTTAATAAGTCAGCATCAGTGTAAGTTCTCTGTGGGAGGGGTTTACAACCCACTTTCACTTGGTGCAATTTGATTTGACATGACACTCAATGTGGGGGAGCCTCTGCAAAGATGAGCAAACAGCAATTATCTAATCAAAGTTGTCTGGTTTTGCTGTTTCACTGTTGGAAAAAAGATTAATTCAGTATTAAATAATCCATTCTCCTATTGTAAAATGTGGGAACAAATGAACTGTACAGTACATTCAGGTGAGCTACAGAGATGGATTGAGAATCAAAGTGTTAATGAATGATTTGCTAGACATTAATGTCATTAGTTACAGCCTGTGAACTAATTACAAAGCATGCCCTTATTAGAACGTGGTGGCTCCTAATGCTCGGTAATAGAATGAGCTGATCCAAATGATGCTGTGATACAACGCATGTGTCTTTAGAAGATACTCTTCAGCAGCCTTTGTTCCAAAACAGAGCACAAGCCAGAGAGTGTACCTCAGAAAGCCGAGGGTTCAGTGCTTGGTAATCAGTGAGTCATAAATATTGATCAAAAAACCTTTTTAGTCCCACACAGATATATTATGGTAATTTGGTGTCGTTTCTCACAGTAAAAACCTTATTTTCCCCTGCTTTAAATGCCCCATTGCCACCCTATAATACTGTCTGTTTGTGTGTGTATGTCCACCAGGTATTCTGCGTACAGCTGTACCCGACATGGATAGGGAGACCCAGGACCAGTACCTGGTGCTGCTCCAGGCTAAAGACATGGGGGGCCACCTGGGCGGATTATCAGGCACCACCACCGTCACCGTGAGGCTCACTGATGTCAACGACAATCCTCCACGCTTCACCCAGAGTGAGTAACTCAGCAGATCACGCAGCCACCCACAGGGAGTGAATGACTTCCAGGAACAGACAGGCAGCACAGCATAATGGAAAAAATGACTGTGTGCTGGACATGCTGCATGCACACATTTGTGCAGTAATTGTGTATACTACCTCCCACCTCACCACACACACACTCATCATGCAGGAGCTAAACACTGCTTGCAAATACATCATTATGGTTTGTTTTACCCATCTTTGAGAACCAGATGAAAGGGGCTTCACCTCATTAGAACAATGCGGTATCAAGTGAGCTGTCAGTCATTGTACAGCAGCAGAACTTTCTAGTAGTCATTATATGGAAAACGCTACGAGAGAACAAACAACAGGCTGCAGAAGCGCATAAACACAGTGTTTGTTTTGCACCAGAAGGCAAAAGAGTTCTCAGACCTTTTTGACCTGCAGGTCCTGTCAGGATTTTCACAGCAGCAGTCAGGCAGAGGAGACTCCTGCAGGGCTGCAAAGTGCCTCATCAAACATTCAGGAATGGATTTCTCTCGCCTCTGCACTGATAGATCTGCTACTATTTCCAACCGCAGCCACACTTTTAAATTATATAAAATAATCTGACAGCACCTCTATTTATGCCGACCTAAATTCCTAAATAAGTCTCTGATAACATTTAAGTGAATTTCACTGTTTGTGATCTGGAGGTTATTTTGGCGCCAAAGATGGATGGAAAAGTTCTCCGTCCTGTGTAACTGCCTGACTTAAACTGCTGATAAATTCAATTAAATAAGGCATCTATTGTGGCCTAATATTGTTGAATTAGTGTAAACAAAATTCAAACCAAATGAGCCATTTACATAATGGTTACGGTTCACCAGGAAGATTTTGCAAGTTGGATTATTGTCCTTGCTGGATATTATGCTGTAAATCATTCTTTTAGTTATCCAGAGGGAGGCTGATAAGCCTGTCCTGAGGTCAGCGCAGCTCTGCTTTGGTTTCTCTGTGTTTGTTCGCCTCTGTTGCTCAATAAAGTACATGGGCGTGTCTTTGAGGCTGATGTTAATCAATTCTGCTTTGGTTGTACAATCAGAACTGGTATTGGTGTGTCACCTTCAACAGTCCACAGGCCAGTTTGTCCTCCTGTGGATGAATGTGGGAACCAAGCGGCCTTGATGGCCAGTGTTCTTGTCATCCTCTGCTTAATGTGGTCTTTCCTTCCATCTCTCATTGAAGCAAGCTCTGCCTCTCCCAAGATAATCACTGACCTCAATCCAATTAAAGTGAGGAGTGTTGACACTGAAACGGACAGCTTTTGTACAACAGTTCATTTAGTTCATTTTGAGGGGCTGATGGGAAAGATACCTCACTTTTGCATTATGGCATTACTGAAATTGAAATGAGAAGAGACATTTTGCGTCTTTCAGAGGAAAATTATGATTGTCGTGAGGATTGATCTGTTTGAGGAAACTATCTAATTGCAACTTTTTTGAGCAACAGTCTGATTGCAATTTAAAATGGTTATTTTCTATTATTTTAGTCAAGACTTGTAGTCATGGTCTGAATAGTTTTAAACAAGATAAGTGTTTTTGAATTAAACATAGTCACAAATTAATTTGGTTCCACATGAATTGAATCGGATAAGATAAAGCTTTTGCTTGTTGTTGACATCCTCCCACAGTTTAAACAAGGCAGTCAGAAAAGTTAACTTCTAAATAGACTTTTTAGTGTTTTTAATGAAAAACTTCTTCAGTGTCACCCACCTATTACTGTTATATAAATTTAAACCTAACATCCCATAGCTGTAGTATAATAGTCTTGCTAGTATTTAATACTTATCAGAACGTTCAAATATAATTTAAAAACAAATGGCATGGTCTTTATTATATAAAAGCTACATTAGCTACTTTAACAGCTACATTAACAGATGCGTTAATTATTACAAACTGCTGTTTTATTATTTTGTTGGGTTGTTATAATAGAATATAATATTCCAAAAGTTTCCAGCAATTGTAAAAATACAGAAATACATAATTGCATTAAAGATAACAGTGTGTTTTAATTTGTTGCCTGTTGTTATCATGGAAGGTAACACCAGTCAGAAAGTGAGGAAGGAAGTTGGGAAACATGACAAAACATAATGTGAATAAACGAGAATCATAGACAGGAAAAAACAGAGGAACTGACAGATGGAACAGAGAAAAAGACCCAGACCTGTACAAACAGAGAAAACAGTCGAGGGAACAGGTGACGCTCACGAATAATTAAAAAGGGCGAAAAAGGAACAAAGACATGAAGTGACAACAGAAACATGAACCTATCAAAATAAAAAACTCTAATCCTTAGAACTCAAATGCACCATGACAGTAGTGCACCATTAAAAATGTGCCAAATTAGCTGTTAGCTCTTCTGTTTATATTTACTTTAATACTTCAGAAAACTTTAAAATGTTCTGGAGCTGCAAATAGCATATCTTTTTTTCGGTGATTTCTATGTGGATTTATGGACATTTATTTTTGATTAACAACGATAAAGATGCCAGTTTGTCTTAGAAAGTGTAAGTCACGTTGAATCCAGAACCTTCAAGCCTGTGTGATCAGATTTTTTCTCAACGATGACTCAGTGAAGGAGCATGAATTATGACGCAAACTGTGGCAATCAGACACTGAGGGTTTTTAAATTGTCCTCATATGCTCTGTGAGTTGTGTGTTACAGTTGTTGCTGTGGCTCCAACTGCTGACTGTGTTGATAAGCAGCCAAATCAGCAGCCAAACAACAATGACTGGCTTCCAGTTGACTGTAGAACACCAGCACCTTTTTGCACCTTTTTCTGTTTGCCTCATGCAGTATCTTTGCCTCATGTCTGTCCCTCTGTGCAAATCTCCCCCTGCACCTCACAGCTTAAAGGCCTCTGACATTTATTCTACAGTGAAACACACCAACATGTCAATCCCATGAACAGCAAGGCCCCTGGCCATATCTTTAAACATAATAAGAAAAAAAACAGCTTTAAAAAACAGTAGTGACAAACACCAACATGTATAAACCAGACTATCTTAAGTTTTAAGTAGTTTTTGTCCAACTCAGAATAAAGCAGCTAAAACTTTCACCTCCTTCAGCTTGTTCAGACACTGTTTATTATGTAAATTATAGTTTCAATCTTACAATCTGAAAACTCCTTAAAATGCAATTATAATAAAAAAACTGAGGAAAATGTTCAGCCAGAGAATTAATCTGAACATCTGAATTAAAATTTGATGAATTTAACAGTCACATATTGGTTTAGTTGCCTAAAAGTAATATTAAAAAAAAAAAAACTCTCGTCACCTGACAGTCACTGGAGCAGGTGGACATGACATAACATATAGTGGCAGAGTGCAGGAGGATGTGAGAAGAGAGCTGTCAGGAGCTGGACAGACAGCCATGAAGGTCTCCAGTCCAATAGATCAGTGGCTTTAAAGCCTAAATTGAACTAATGATGTCCTGGGGTGGGAGTTTTGTTGGTTTGAGTTGAAGCCCCATCAAAGCTGGTGTTTTGGAGCGAGGCTGCTCTGTGGACTCCAGGGCTTCTGGGAGGAGACCGGGCTCATTCTGATCTGTCTGTGTGATGAGGAGCTCTGAGATGCTAACGGCTGCTCTAAAACCTCACAGTCTTCCAAACCTCGGGGTTGTTTCCTCTGCTGGTCCTGCTGCTAATCATGTATGTGCTTTATTGAATGCATTGATGTAAGCTTGTGTGGGGTTTCTATGTTAGTGTGTGTGAGTTTGTGTGTGCATGTCTGTGTGCATCCTCTGCCTGCACTCCTTTTTCCCCGTGTGTTCCCTCACGCTCCCGCGCTCCCTTGTGCTTGCGCGAGCACCATCAAAGCCAGCCACCCCGCCGCTCTACTCAATTACACACCCAAGCTTTTAAAAAGACACCCTCAAATCCAGCCCCCGCGTCTCCCAAGGTCAACACTGCTTATTCCTTGTGGCATTTACCAGAGAGAGAGAGGATTACAATGGAGCTCACAAACCAGGTATCAGCTGCACATTATAGCCCTAACAAGAGAAAAAAACAGGTCCTGCTTTGTAGGCTTGTCTCTTCACACCACCACAGAATTTCTACCAATTCAAAACATGATTCCAGGAACTGAGTGAGTTTGTACAGTTTGGAATGCCGTCATGGGATTTCTTATGCCCGCAGGACGCGGTGAGGGGGAAAGCAGGCTGCCGTACGGACTGTAGTTGTTTTTTGGTTGAATGATAAGCGGAGAAAGTGGGATATTTTCAGCCGCTTCATTGGCAAACACAACGCTCTAACCACACTCTCCTTTGGGCCTCATTATCAAATAGCATACACTGGGCTCCAAATGTATTTGGACAGCATCATATCTTGTGATGTTTCAGTGCTGCATTCCTTGGTGCAAGAAAAAAAAAGCTTTAATTTTATTTTCATCCATATCAAATGAACTTTTTAAAGATAGCTGTGCCTTTTGAACACTTTAAGGTGACAAAATATTTAGAATCATTTTAAGTACCTTGCTGAGAATTCTTAAAACATCATTTGAAGTCTTTATCCCAGAAATATCATTGGGCTCTTGATATTTGTTGTTGTAATCACACTTACACTCAGCGGAGTACAGATTTCTCAGCTGGCCAATTTTTTATCAGATCCTGTCAGATTGTGAACAGACACATTTTGGTCCCATCGCTTCCCTAAAACCCGCAGTTAACAAGGCAGATGATGTAAAATACTGTGCTAAAGGGGAGTTTCTATTACCGTCTCATTCCACAACAACCCCTTGCCTGATTAAGCTCTTAATTATGACAGTGCAGTGAGGAATACATGGTTGGCTAATTGTTTGAGAGTAAACAAGGGTGTTGGGTATCAAATCACATCTCAAATTATCAACCTACTGTAACACAGCCTCAGGATAGGCATAGTGGATGACTTTCCACTCCTCCGGTAATCCCTTGGGAAATTAAGATTGCGGGACTTTCACAACATCGTATAGCTTTATAATAGGGCTTTAGTGAGCTTGTTGGGCTGATATGAAATTTCATATCCTTGTTTCCATGTAGTCATTTATTCAGACATGTTTTTTTCATGATTGCAGTAGCTGAATAATTTATGGCGTGTGTACTCCACAGCTCAATCCTCATTGGGACACTGCCTGGATGGCAGCGTACCTAAAAATAAGATGACCACTTAGTTTAATACAAAGAACTACTTTTTTATTCCAACCACTGTGGAAAGTAGGTTGTTTAGGAGCATAAAGTGTGTGTTAAAACTTGATAAATAAGATGCATTGAGACTATTGACACTATATTAAGAAAAGATTGTTTTTTTTGCCGTTGGAGCACAGACTGTATCTTCCATCAAATATCATATAAACAAAACAGCAATTGAACTCCGCCTTTTCATTTTTTCTCATATTTTTTTCACTTGGCTTAAAAAAAAAAAATTAAACACAAAAATTGCCTTGTACTTTGAGCACTTTCTATAGTGACACCTGAGGAAAGGCTGTGCAAGACAGCTCAAACAAAGTCAAAACAAAGGTGGAGACACAAGCTTTTCACATCTTGAAAGCATAAAAATAAACATGACCCAGTTCTCTCTGTTGCATGAGAAGATTCCCAATTTTGCAATATATCACAAAAACAGTGTGCTGTATAATAAACACAAGCGACAATGTTAAGATTTTTATACCTTCTTCAGTTTATGACAATCAGTTCATTTACTTGTCATAAAGTTTTACACGCATTAACTGCACAAGGTAAATAACCAAATTAAGATTAGGTGAATGTTAGTCTTTATTTCAGTGTCAGGCCAAACTTTATCCCAACACACAGTGGACGCAAAATGTCAAAACTTTACACGCATGGCAGAAAAAAACATGCAAACTCCACACAGAAAGACCCTGCATTAGTGGGGACCGAACCCATGAGCTTCTTTTACAAACCACTAAGCTACCATGCTCAAACACAGTATGTATATTTCACAGACAACCTTTACTGACACAATCAAACTGAAAGAAAATCACAAGTTACATTATTCTTACACATACTTTCAAATTACTCATATTTAAGCACAATTTTTTCTAACAGCATGTGCACTGATCAACAGAAGAAAGACAAGAGATGCAGCTAGCCAGAATTTTACTCTAATAAAAACTTTATTCATTTCTCATGTTCTAGACTTTCTTAAGGTGGCTTGAATCTTTAAATGCTTTGTTTGTGAACACCCAGTTCAGGCTTTGCACACAGTGGAAAATATTCCCAGGTTTCCTGTAAATATTTACTGAGTATGAGATACAAATTCAAGGTTGACCATCTCATCCATGTTAGTTAGGAGTTAAAGTTATAATCATTAATATTTCAGTCCTGGATGGTTTGTCAACAACAACCATCATGTGTTTCTGTTTGTCACAGAAGTCACAGAACTAAAAAAATAAGAGACCCTAGCGTCATTTAGTAGTTGAGTTAGTTGGCTTTTTCCCACCATCCTATGAACAACACCTTAATGTGATTTCATGCTGAACGCAGTGTGAGTGTGTGGGCAGCAGGGTTTGGTGATGGGAGGAGGTAACCTGGCGAAGAAGCTGGCAGTTGAGGCTTGTTGCCTGCAGTTCTGCATCCATCCTCGCTGTGGCTGCTCCGTCTCGTTCCAGTACTCCAAGCTAAATTTCAACAATGTCTCAGCTGACAAAAACCAACAAAAACATCCACTTTCTTTGTTTTTGCTAAGTGCTGAAGACACACTGCATTTCTTGTGGTAGCATCATTACAAAAGTTAATTTTTGTTTTTCCAGTTACATGCTTTTAATGTGAAGCTGCAGCAGTAAGAAATGTTTGGTTTGCATTAACAGTAACTCAAATTAGATCATTTTTTTTTTACCATTAATGGTCTCTTAGACACCCAGTTCTTAATGCTGCAATTGTAGAAATATCGCAGTCTTTTCATCAGTGGGTCAAACGTAAAATCATCTCTGTGTTACCTCAAGCAAAGTCTTAATGGATATTAATTGAAATGAAAATGGACATTACAACTTAAGGCATAAAAATTCATTATAGACCTTTGAGAAAATAGATAACAATTTCAATCCAAGATCCACCTGTTCTGGGTGAAATCATGACAGCTGTTGCACACAATCAGTACCTCTCCTTGGTAACAAAATAAGCTCCACACACTATCACTATTCATCTTTAACTCACACCACTACTACATTTTAAAAGCCAAGAAGAAAGTTTAATACATAATATAAAGGTATTACCGGTTACTCTATTCATGTAATCTTTGGATCTCACCACATTACAACACAATACATTGCAAAGTGTCCTTGGGGCTCTTTGTGTCTCTGCTGTTGAAGTACGTTCAGAAAGTCCTGGTGTTGTTAACAAGCCTGAAATATTTTTCACGTTGCTGCAAGTTATTCACATTGTGCCATTTATTAAATCAAACTGTTAAGAAGTGTGAAATTTTTATAAGACATTCTGTTGTATCGATCCACCTGTTGTTTTCATTTTGCAAGAACAAAATATTTTCAAAAAAATTCATGCATAAATCTAAACTGTTGAATTGGTAAATAGCTAAAAATGTGATAAGAAGAGCGTAATAAGAAGAATCCTGAGTTTTCTCTTTCAGTGCTCGAAGCATAGAAAGAATAATTAAAAACACACCGACTTACAAATACTTAACCTTATGTACGAGGTAATCTTGGCTTGAACTAAATTCCCAAAATTAAAAATTTTTCAGGGATGATTCACAACTATTCTCATATCTGGCATCAGTGAAATGTCACTCTTCCTATGCTTCTTTTCGGTGAAATGTCAACATTTGATGTGTGATCCTGCCTGATCTGTGATATCTCTCCAACGACCGCAACTCTGTTACGCAGCTCAAATGAATCTGTGGCCTGTATAAGGGCAACACATTAATTCGTTGCCTTGTGACACCTGGAGCAGCACTTTATTATAGTTAAACTACACATGCGGCGACGCCCGGGAGCACGAGGGGACTCGCAACCTTGCCCCCCCCTCCACCCCCCCCGGAAAACTTTGGTTCTTCCTCTATGACTGCCAGAGCTGTTTGAACAGCCACAACTCTGCTTGGTGACAAGTCCACAGACGGATGCACAGGTGCCGGTTGCCATTTTGATGTGGTTCCCAAACAACCTTGGCCTGCCAGTGGTGCCACATAAAAACATAGAGGGAGCCATCACTCTCCCATCGGCTTGATGGATTGAAAGATAGACTAACTGACAGGTGACTACATAGGTAGTGCAGATAAGATCAGTGTCATTTTATACGCCAGGGAGATGAAACAGAAAAAGGGGGACAGATAGAGAGAGCAGTTCGAAAGAGAGCTCCATCATAAATATTACTAATTCATCTCCACAGAGAGCAAGGCTGTAACAGAGAGAGTGTGAATGGGAGGAGATAGAAAGTGAGAAAGAGTAGGTGTGTGCAAGCAAATCTACATCTCCCAGTTTGTGTGTCTATTTTGTGACTATGTGTTTTTTTCCTGAAAGAGAAAAAGAAGAAAGATGGAGTTGCTAAGAAAGGTGTGATAAAGTTGTCAAAAGAGTGAGACAATGGGAGAAGCAAAGAAGAAGGAGTGGGTGAGAAGAGGCTCTGAGAACATAAAGGAAGCCACATAGAGACGGAGGAGACAAGGAGACAAACGTACAAGAAAGGGAGCGGGGGAGTGAATGAAATGGAGGAAGTCAGGAGGGATAATCGGGGTATTATGTCCTTTAGTGAGAATGAGACGCAAGGAAAAAAGGCGAAGAGCAGTGCAGACAACAAAAGAGGAATGAGTGGGTGAGGTAAAAGAGTGCTCGCAGATTGACATAATGAATTAACCTTGTGTGTTTTCTATATCTGCGGCGCAAGCTTCCTCTGCATCTGTTGAATCTTCCTTTATGTTCCTCGCCTCTGAACCAACATACATGCATTCGTCTCACACACACACACACACACACACATGTCCATACACGCTTGCATGATCAGTCAAGGGTGGGAGGGAGACAGGGAGACAGGGAGGTGACAGACTTTGTCATCTCCTGTCAGCCCTGGAGACACACATACTCTCTCTCCCTCCAACACACACAAACACATGATTCCTGACTCCCACTCTCCCAGTGTGTGCTCTTCACACACCCAGTACCCTTGTGTCCCTTATCACACTCTCTCCCATCTGTTCCTATTCCAACACCCTCAGTGTACAATCATTTGTAGTCAGCATGGCAGACAGTGTCTGTGCTGAGAAATCCCACTTGTCAAACCATCCACTTTCACAATCTCACCAGAAACTACAGTAACTATTGTTAATGAACATTTGGGTTCACTGCCAGGCACGACTGGCCATCAACGTTTCTTCAAATACTGTTCTTGAATCATTCATAATAAGCTTTACAATATTAATGCCTAAAATAATATTAATAGAACATGAGGAAAGAACTGCAAGTTGCCTCTTTAGTGCTTTTACAGCTCCCTCTATTTAACAATGGCTCACTTGGATGACACAGAATATCTATAAGTGGAAAAAATTGCTTATAGACCAAGCAGCCACCAGTGCTGGCATCAGCCTGCATCATTTTCTGTTCTATCCTATTTAGCAGTCACATCACATTCAATAAAATCTAATGCATATCGAAAATAGCTTGTGTCCCCTTCAATAGGGCATCGATAATGAATTTAGTTAAATGGCATGACTAATGTGCATTGGAGGACTAGTAATGGGCTCATCAGAGTTAAGGGACACACACGTAGGCCAATCCGCTCCAACGCGGCTGCCCACATCCTGTTGTCCTGTCCAATGATCGCCACCCACGCACCGACGTCTCCCATTGTTTGGACTGGCACGATAAAGACGTGAAGCCGGCTCTCTTTGGAATGCATGAAGCGAGTCCTGAGGGCAAGTTCACCAAAGCGTGAAGGAGGGAGGAGGGAAACGGCGGGATGGAGGGATGGAGATGGGGAGGAGTGGAAAAGAAAGGAGAGGAGTAAAGCTAATGGCTTTATGGTGACAGTGATAATCAGGCTAGCTGAAAATCACTTCATCTCACACAGAGCTGAAGGGATGCTAGGAAATGGATTGAAGCGGGTTTTCAGTGTTCAGAGGCTTCGGTGCAGTCAGATGTGTCTGTTTCTGTTTGTGTATGCTGCCGTATTTCTGTATTGGACATGAAAAGGGGAAGTTAAGGGCTGGGTGGACCGTATGTGATTTATTATTGACAACTGCGGCTGAATCTGTGTGTTTAAAGCTATCCTTTGAGATTTTTTACTTTCAAACATGTGCACACTGGTTCTATCAAATCTCATAGTGACACATTCAGTTTGCTCTTTGATATTATAACACTTTATTGGACTTTCTTGTACATCCATGACCTAAGTATGAAACCAATACTATGTGGAGCACATTCGGTTTCTGGAAGAATGTTAGAGTGCTCAAAGGCTGAACTATGAAGGAAAATCTTGATAACATGTTAATAAAACACATGATACATATGATAATATGGTGAAAATGAAAAGTGCCCCTTAAATCATATTTGTTTCTCTATTTCAGTCTTTCTCAGTAGGTGGTGGTAATGCATACTTAACACCACCTGCCATAAAACAGACACGTTGAGTGTTAATGTTCTTGTTGTATAGATTTTACAGTAATGGTAACTAACTCTCATTTCACCTCACTAAACTAATATTTTAAATGTAACTTATTGGCCAAAAGGAACCAAAAAAAAGACAACATTAAAAAAATTCTAAAGGAAAATTAGGCCAAAAGTGTTGATTTTTCAGCTTTTTGTTAGATATCGTTACAATAATGAAGAATGAATGCTTAAGGCCACAATAATTATGGAGAGAAAATCTGACATCATAGACCCTAACCCAGCATAAACATCTCACAATGCAATGCAACACAATACAACAACATAACATGAAGATGAGGGACCAGGGAGGACTTTCATAACTTTAATAAAGCTTATTTTAATTTTAGGTCAGGTTTTAGTTTTCTAGGCAGAACCATATGTTTTGTTTTATTAACAGAATTGGTTACCATGGCTATTTGTTCACAGGGGCCAAGGAAACTCTCAGGAAGTGAAGTGATACTTGCTGAACAGTGGGCTCAAAAAGATACATACCACTGTTTACATAAAAGTATGCCACACAATAATATAGCCTGAGTATATTGGACAGTAAGCAACTTTAGATGCAGAGATACAGTCTCACATACAGTGCATCTGCAAAATCTGTGTATGCAGCCAGCTCAGGGGTGGAAGATAGCACTGAGGCATGAAAAGCCTTTCCCTGAAATGGCTCCCTCATATCACGCCGCACAATTAGGCCTGCCATTGCAGTGGCTCTGCCCTGGAGTCAATGGTGGCACACTATAGAGTTCTGCTTGGATAGATCCCTCCAGGCATTTTATCCTGCGTGGGTATGAATGCTGTTGCAGCCCACTAACTGCCTTGATTGTGTTTGTCCATATGTGTGTGTTGCGTGTCCAGCGGGTGCACGAGTGTTTAAGTAGCAGGGTCAGTCGGCCTCGTAGGTAGCAGCTTTTTGTTCTCATTCCTCTCTCTCTCTCTCGCCGTCTCTTGTTCTCCTGCACAAATACATGCACAAACAAATGAGGCTTTGCACTGACATTAGAGCCACATCAAATTGGCGACTCCTGTGAGGAATCTGCAGGCAGAGCTCCCCCTGATGAGCTTTTCTTCCCACAATCCTGTGCAGCCAAAAGAGCCTGTGAGGAGAGATTCATCGTGCAGTAATCGCCTGATACAACACAGTGTTTCCGATAGACCTACATGCAGACAATCCAGCCTCATGGAAACCCAAGAGGGTCTTAAATTCTCCACACTCAGATCATTTCTAGTCTCACAACTTTCCCTGCCATTACGGAGGGAAAAAAAGGAAATTTAAAACTTCATTAAACACTGCAAAATAGGGCCATTTGTGTTCCTGTTTTTTTCTTCTTCTTCTTCTTTTCCTGGTGTACACACTCAGGCTTCTGTGGAAATTAGGTGAATCCATCACAGTTTCTCAGGCAGTGCCCGGCTCCTTTGTTCATAGAGAACACACAAAAAAGGCAGGGAGACAGGGTGCAAAGAGACTGTCTTGACAGTTTTTTTATTTTTTATTTTTTATTTTTTTGCGTTACTTTTTCATCTGACCTGGCAGTGTGCCCCCTCACGCAGAATAATAGGAGCTAAAGCCATTCTCTTCTTGCCGAGCCATCAGTGAGCCATGGAGAGCCGGAGAAGAGGAAGTGATTTCCATGTTAATGGGAACCTTCCCGGCAGCATCTCAACCTTTCTCTCCTTCCCTTCTTTCCATCACTCCTTCCTCACTTCCTGTCCGTTTTGTGCTTACCTACCCTTACCTGCTGTCGTCCACGAGCACTCAATCCCCCCGCCGTTGTCTTGCAACGTTACCTTTCGCCCCTCAGCCTCTGTTTACTTCTTCACTCTTCCTTCCCTCCCTCGCGCCCTCTTTTCTCTCTGTCTAGCTTGATGAATGGAGTCGCTGGACTGTGAGCGGCACATCCTCAACGGGGTGTGGCGGGCCATTGCTAGCTGTCTAACATCAATGTGTGTTTGGGTGGCTTTTTTTTTTGTTTTGTCTTTCAGCTAGCCTTCCTCTTGTGTTGGTATACACAAGAGCAAATCCTGTTTCAGACTCGAGCCCATCAAGCTGGATCACTGAAAAAAAAAAAGTTGGACAGAGAAGAACATTCTGTGAAAGTCTCTTAAAATCCCTTATCCCCTGCCACTGAGGAACTACATTGATGTCCACTCGGCTGAACATGTAAAATCCCCACCTAGCCCTCTGAGGACCCCTGAGCAGCCGACTGAACACGCTCCCTGAGGCCATCCCTCCCTGCCCCCTCCACACTCCTGACCCTGTTCTCCCTGGGCTCCTCTAAGCACAGCTGGAAATGGGCCAGCATGTCATCTTCCCCGAGATATGCTCAGTAGCTCCATCCACTATATAGTCTCTGTCAGGAAAACTGCGGTGGGTAAACTACTCTGCCGCAGGGGTGCAAAATGAATCGCCTCGACCGTGCACTCTCATCCCTTATACATAAAGGCTGGCAAGGCCAAACCGAGCGCCGCTCCCAAACTTTACGGCATTCTTATAAATCATAAATATGCCCCAACACATTGGGTAAACAGATGATCATTCTGTGAGCCGAGCAGGTATAAAGTAAACTTTGGGGGCTGCAGAGAGACAGACGTGATGCCAAGAAGGACCCTGCGGGGCCTGGTGGGAAGCTGCAGCTTCCAGCTGTTTTAAATAGGATACAAATAAGCAGGAGTGGCTTGATGTCTGATGTAAACAAACAAAACCTTCATGTTTTGGAATGAAATCTGCAAGCGGAGGGAAGAGTGATGACGAGAAAAACAAGGGGAGAGACTGGAGGAAGAAGGAAGGCCTGTCCTGAGCATAACCTCATATAGTCGCTCGGAGGAGTAAACAAACTGTTATCGCAGCTCCAAACTATTCATTGTTTCACTTGAAGGGGGAAGAGGAAACATCCACATTCTGCCTTCAAATAAAAATGTCTGTCTATATTTTCTGTAAGTAATGTTTTTCTCTGCGCTGACACTGTCGAAACTGTGCACCTGCACTGTCATTGTTTTTCCCGAGCTGTGGGAAGGCTCCCGTGTGGTTCGGCGCGTTGTAACTGCTGCACTTGCAATTATGAGTTCAATTCTCACCAGGCTCATTTTGCCACAGTGCATGAATGCAGAGCACACCGCTTTGCATTAAACACACTAAAACGGCGCAGAGCAGAGCAGAAAACCACATTCACTGGATTCCAAAAGTAATCTGTTACACATAAACTGCTTATAAAATATCAATGCAAATGACATATTTATTCAGCTCACAATCTGTACATTTATATTCATAGTGTCATCAACATCTGCCACCATTATCAGCTGTTACTTTAAGATGTTTAAAATGATAATTGCAAGAAAAATACAAGTTTGACTTAAAGCTCTTGGGTAGAGAACCAACCAATTACTTTTTATTTCTGTTTGACTTATCTAAACGTCCGTCACTGTAAATGAAATATTTGCAGTGACTATTTGTTAAGATTAAATTCAGCTCAACCACGCTTTACAGTCACAAAGTTGCTCTCTGTATTACACAGTTCATCTTCTCTTCTCTTCTCTTCTCTTCTCTTCTCTTCTCTTCTCTTCTCTTCTCTTCTCTTCTCTTCTCTTCTCTTCTC
>JAPZDY010000004.1:4556078-4576495 GCA_029783645.1 Ctenochaetus hawaiiensis | reverse complement strand
TGCCCCCCCCCCCCCCCCCCCCCAAAAGGGAAAAATTCAGTTAGTGTAACCAGTTTTATTTTCTCTCGTACAGTCATGGTTAGAATCTTACTCTTTTATTTCAAGTGTAACTCATTTACCAAAAACAGAAAACACAATAAATTTAAATTTATACAACTGACAGCTTCCCCCCCTCCAAATTTTCTATACATTGTGATCATATCATTATCTTGACTTCTGTTGGTCCTGATTATAACATAATGAAAGTCTAATATCTTAGGGGAGATCTTTGTCTGTGTCCTGATCTATTAGGAGCAGCCAGCAGATGGTTTAGACAGAGCCTTTCAGGCAAATTCTGTAGGAGAAGGGATATTAAATGATAACAGAGATAATTGAGAGATACTATTGCTGAACATATGAATATGTTTTATGACTGATTTTGACTGTTTTTAATGTAAAAAGAAGCTGTAAAAAGCCAAAGATCCTGCACACATGGGTTTAATACAACTAACAATTCCTGTAAAAAACTAATTCTGATGTGCTCGTCCCTCAGATAATGCGCAGATTTGTTTATTCCTCCAGCGCTCAGTGTGAAGTTTCTGAAAACAAGCTGCATTATAGCAAAGAGATATGTTCATATTGTCACGGTTTAATTCTAAACACTGTGTGACTTAACAGTAATGAATAATTTCCAAGAAGCACCTGTGAGGCAGACAACAGAAGGTGTAGCGTATTTTAATTGCTGAGTAATGTTGCACCATTCAGTGAAATGTGGCTCTAATGCAGGAGCTGTTAAACAATGCAGACAAAGATAAGTCACAGCACGATTTTTATCTGCATATGCATTTGCTTTTTAAGCCACATAAATGGCCTCGTTGCCAGTGTTTGGTTAAGCGTTTAAAGTCATAAGTGTGACTGATATTTGAACTGTTTAGTTATTCTTGAGTCTTTGGCTTTTCTTTGTAGGGGTACATGTTCTCTTCATGGGTGCATGGACCTCTGCTGCCCCCCCCCCCATAGTTCAAAAACGTACAGGTTATGTTCATGGTGACTCTTTATTGTCCCATGGTGTGAATGTGACTGTGAATGGTTGTCTGTCCGTGTGTTTTTCAGACCAAATCATGCTTTGCGGTGATCACTGCAGGCTTTGCAGTGGTGTGGGGGTGTCAACTTATTTGCAAATGCAAATGAAGTCTTTTACACTCCATCCAAGCAGGGTTGTTCAGCCCTGCTCAGTCTGATCAGCCAATCAGCTGATTTGGTATCACAGCATGATACTGAATTTTCTCCAAAAGTTGACTTTGCCTCAACTTTCCACCACAGGGCCACTGAGTTTTCCTGAACCTCCTGCAGTCTGCACTGAAAAAATGCATTTTCCCCTTAAAGCCTAATTTAGTATGAATGGAATCCTCAGGCAGACTCGTCCACAGTGAACTCTGCCTCTCGCCTTTATGTTATGTGAGATAGAGAAGCAGCTGTAACCTTGATAAGACTGTCACATACAGTCAGTAACTTGCCTGTAAACATACAGCCAAGACCAAATATTTCCTGCATTTGTAATGTTTTCTTTAATATGTCAGACTGTTGTTGTAAGGAAATCCACAACACACCGTCATGATTCCTGCTGTGTGGTGATTTGAGTCCTAAATTAACTTTCACTGTGAATCCAGAGTGATTCTGGGATGTTTGATAAAAATTGGCCCTGACTGCTTTTTCAAACCCACTGGTTTAAAATAATATATTCAATCAGTTTAAATCACTTTCCTAGCACAAACAAGCCAGCAAAAATATTTAATTTCGGTTATTGATTTTTTTTTGTGTGTGTGTTTTCTTGTGTCTCTTTTGTAAAAACTCAGTGTTGCCAGAAAATGATGCTTTTTTTTTGGGTCTCAAGAGGAACCATTTCTCATCTCAGCAAAATCCATGTCCGATGTGCAGCCTGCAGGCTGGGACACCACCTTTTTGTTAATTAAAGCCGACCTCTGGGTTTGTCAGCTCTAAACCGGAACATTCTGGGGGGAAAATCGAACATTTGATTCCTAAAACGGTTTGACTCGTTTCATGTGGCTCTAATGCTCTGTGGCCGTGGCTGCAGAGAGGAATAATGATTACTGTGATAACCCAAACAATTAGGTAATAGGCAATAATTTCCAATAATTGTTATTCTCTAATTAAGTTTTACATCTTCAGAGCCCAAATAAGAGATGGAGGAATTGAAATGAAAGGAGAAACTAATTAAAAAAGGAGGTGGCTAATACCAGCGTGCTTTTCATCCTTTTATTTTCTCTATCCCTCTGTTTCTCTTGCTCTGTATTAATATTTAAAGTTCAGTGCTTTCTGCTTCAATAGACAGTAAAATCACTGCTGGAAACGTTGCTCTCAGTCACATCTCTCTCTCTCTCTCTCTCTCTCTCTCTGTCTGTCTGTCTCTCTCTCTCTCTCTCCATCTTTTTCTTCTTCTCACTCACAATCCTCGTTTTGCTCTCAGCACCGTGTCATATTTCTCTCATTTTTTTTTTCCTTCCCCATACATTTCTTTCTCCTCTCTCAATATCTCACAGGTGGAGGCGAATGTCAGTGGCGAGTCTAACTGGTTCGGACCGGCCGCAAACTGTACTTTCACTCTCTTTGTCGTATCAGTCAGTCAACTAGCCAGACAGCCCGCCACTTTGTCGTTTTATCACTCTGTCAGGGCTCTCCAGAGTGAGTGAATGTAAAGCTTTTACCCAATTGGATACCATGGAAAGGCCGTAGCAGGTGCAAGGATTCTTTAAATAACCTGGCTGCTGCAAGAATGCTTTAATGAAGCTCTTGCAGAAAGCTTCATTTTTACCAAGCTGCTGGTGCGTTTATGTGTTTTATTTTTTTTCCCGTTGATACAAGGCTGCGGACTCATTGTTGTTTAGCACTGCTTGCACTTAGGCACCTCGGTGCGCCCACGCCAGCACGCCAGCACAGGCACGCACATACTAATGGACTAATGGACACACACACACATGCACTCAGGCATATATGCCTTTTCATCCTACTCCATATGGCATTAGAACAGAGCTCAGTAATGGCTAATGGCCTATCTCTCCGCACAAGGCTAGTTAAACAGAAACATGCAGTGTTTTATATCGCTTGCCCTCGAGCATGTGAAGGGAAAAGATCTACACTGTTTCATTATTAACCCCATTAGCACTGAGAGAGAAGGCATCACTTTCACTCTCACTGAACGCAGTTCAGTTCAATTTAACCCTGTTGTGGCTCAGGGAGAATAAAAATTTTGCCTAGACAGCAAACGTGTCTCTGTTTTCATCTTCTTCATCCCTTGTGATGATGCTTAAATCGCCCTCTCCCTCCTCGCCTTGATCCTCCCTTCAGTCTCTCTGGCCTTTTCCCTTAAGCCCACTTCAGTGTGAGTGCCTGTGTGATGGACCCCCCCCCCTAAACAGATGCAGATTTTATTCAGGCTATTTTCAAAACCAGTGCTCGCGCTTTAGCCAGCTAGACATTTTTTTAATGACTCCCCTAACTCGACGCCTTCCTCCACCACCACCACCACCATCACAAGAAACACTCTTCCTTTGCCTCAGATAAGATATGGCAGAGTCTCATACTCTTATTTTGTATTCCAACTAAACCCCCTCTTCTCTTTCTCTTCTTTTTTCTCTTTCCCTCTTTTCTCCTCTCTGAATGCTTTTACAGCACCCTGGTAAACACTTGCCTTCAAAAAATGGCCTCCCACTGGCTGCTCACCCTCTGTGTCCCCCTCTTTCCACGCTCCCTGTCTCACTCGTGTTGAATCTTTCATTTCACATTTATCTGTCCTTTTACAGCGCCACCTCTTCTCTCAGATCATCCCCAGTCCCTGGTCCTCTCTCCACTGAGGCAGGCTGTCAATTTCGCCTCTCTTTCTGCACTTTTAAACCTGTATTGAGCTCCATCCTCCCTAATTATACCTCGCCACCTGTCATTTCACTTCATCTCAAACCAATCCCCACACAAGCGTGGCCCTATTCATCTAATCGCATGCAAAAAAAATGGCACTCCCCGGCCAGTTGTCACACCCGTCAGTGAACTACAGTTTGAACAACAGTCATGGGAACCAGAACAGGCTGATTTGGACCAGGAGAGAGAGAGAGACACATGGAGAGAGTGTCTTCTTGTCTGTGAAGTATTGCCCAAACACAGCACAGGAGGGCTTTCGATCTTCTTCCTGTGGCACAATTATGGTCAGCTCAGTGGGGTGCACCTATATTAGTGAGACATGAAGCACTGAACCGGCTCGCCCATGCTGTTTCCTCACAGCCCCCCTCTAATGGCTTTACCTGTGCGAACAAAGGCGGAGGACAGATCCCAGCCTCCCTCTCTTTCTATCTGATGTGTGATTTTATCAGGGACCTGTGCTGCTTTTTTTGAGGTTCTTTATTTGGAAAATGAGCTGGGAATATCTTCCTGCCACTAACATTTTCACCCCTCCCTCAGTCCATCACAGGTGGAAATGATGTATCACTTGTGTTGCCAGCTGCTCTCCCGTGTGAGTAGCAAGCTGATAATGACTAGGTCTATCCTACTTTGCCAGCATCACACCCCCTTTGTCACTCTCCTCGTGGATGCTCCCTTGGTGTGACAAGTGTGTATGAGAGAGTGCAAGGCTGGAGCACTTCGCTCCATCAATATGTGTGTGTTAGAGAGAAAGAGAGAGAGGACCTATCACAGGCACTGTTGTGTCGGCATGGGCGTACGTTGCTCCACTTCCTCTGTACAGTAGCACAGATCAATAGAAGTGCAGTCTCTGACTTGTAAATAACTTTCCTAATTTGCTGTCTCATTAGCAACATCCTCGCTTATGTTCGAGTTGTCTTTGTCTCAGCCTTCTGGTGCTGTGTCAGTCCCAGATGGTGGGCATGGTAGTCACGCCACATAAACTGGCATTTAGTGTTGATTCACTGGCACATGCTGTCCATTCGGTGGGCAGACCCCTGCAGGGCCACGTGGGTGTTGGCACACCTTGTCAGCAGAATATATTGACTTAAGAGACTGGTCTATGACTGACACTCAAATCTTTCTCCTGTCCTAACATTTATTACTAACTAGTTTTATATAATAACATGCTTGGGCAAAATAATTTTTCTAGTCGAACAAAAAAACCACAAAGTATGTTGACTAGTATTTCATTCTTAGGTGATTTTTTCATCATCTCAGGGATTCCTTTGATAAGATTCAGCCCCATTCAGGCTTGGATGGGTTTTAAAAAGGGCTCACACACTTTTTTCAATTCATCCAGAGCTTTATTGGACTCTGTGGCGGCTCATGTTCCTCCAAACCAAACCCAGAAAACCATCTCCTTATGAAGCTGGCTTTGTGCAAGGGCCTTGTTAAAACAAGAAAGGGACAAACACCAACTGTTGCCATCGAGTTGGAAGCACACTACAGCCTGAAATATTATTGCATGATGTGGCATCAAGATTGCTTTTTATGAAAACAGCCAAAAATATGTCAACAACTCGTCTACTGCAACAGCATTCTGTTCAGAAGATAGTCAACAAGCTACCACACACACAAAACTCAACAGTCTAGCTTCCTACTCCCACAGCAGAGCTCACAGTTTTTCAGTCCTTTCAAGCCTCCACTGGCTTCCCAACTATAATCCAGCAGAAATTTTCCTCTTCACCTACACTCACCTCAACAACCCACCCCCCTCCTACCTCACTGATAACCTGCACCGACACACTCCTGCTGCCTGCAACCTCAGATCTGCCGACACCAACCTCCTCACCTCTCACACACACGGTCCAACGGTGAACTTATAGGGGCAGGGCCTTCTGTGATGCTGCACAAATGTCTACCTCGACTCAGGAATGGAATGATTCCATTTTGGTAGCCAAAGGTCAAAGTCAAGGTCATTGTGAAACTACAAAACACATTTTTTCGGTCATGTGGCGAAGCTCTGTGTCAGTGAGCTGGTCTCTTCTGTGAAAACAGCTACTAAGTGCAGATCTGAGCATGTTTCTCACAGGAAATTATTCACTGCAAAACATGTCAATTTATTAATAATCTGATATCTTTGAGGTAACTTTTATTTTGCCGCAAACAGCCCACTTACCATTTTTCATTGAATTCCCTTAAAATATTCACTGTTTATTATGTATTACATGAGTCTGGACCGCCATACACGTAAACTGAATTTTGAACCGTTGGTGGAGGCAGAAACAGAGATGCAGTAATTCAATTTTGTTTACATTTTGTTTGCATTTTGTACTGAACGGTTTTAGAAAAGAAATACTGAAAAGGCAACAACCTTGTTTATTTGTTTTGCCAAATGTCTCAGGGAAAACATATTTCAACCTAGATTGTTTCCCCAGCACCTTTTTTTTTTTAACATATTCACCACATTCACGCACCAGGGTCTGGAAGCGCAGGACTGTGACAGTGTGACAGAGAGTCATTTGGGGTTGGACTGCGGCTACAAAAGCACTTAATAGAGGGAAAGATTGAAGTTTTGGCTCAATGTTGATCATGTGCACATATTCATAGACTGTAAACCATCATTCATTATTTGCTACAAGTGGATATTATATTTGCTAGAGCAAATATTGAAGGGAAAGTAATGAAATAAGTTGTGAGGGAACATTCAGCAGATATGTTACATTTTGCACATTAATTAACAACATTCTCTTGTTATGTTGGTTGAACATAATCCAGGCGAAATTAGATTCTCTCAAAATGTATTTGCAGTGGAAAATTAGAGGTATGTAAACATAATTCTGATGAGACAGAGCTGCATGAAAAGTTGCCTCATACGGGCTTGAAATGATTTGCACTTTAGCGGATTTATGGAGCTGAAAAAAACAATGTGCTGTTAGTGATCAGTCTTAGAACAAGAGCAGAGTTATGCATTTTTTAAATAAAAGAGTATTGGGAAATTGACGCTTTTGGTGTCTGGAAGAGAAAAAAAATCAACTGTAGTCAAAGACAGCAATAACAGTAACATTAAACATGGATGTGATGATTGATTATTGTGAAGTAAACATACCTCTGAATGAACAAAAGAACCATTGAAAATCATTCTATGTAAATTCTAAAGGCCTAAACATGCTGCTAGAAGTTGCTCAATTAAAAACAAAGAAAACAAAAGATGGTTAGATGATATCTGATTGTGTTGGTTCGGTTTCTGATGAAATCTGTCTGACTGACTCAGGCAGAAATGTTAACTGATGAGGTAATGTATTAATTTTTTTTTCAGTTTCATTATCACCTTCCTTAACTCCTGTTCTCACCCTGTGACTGGTTTTACTCAAGAGGTCAGACATGTGACACCTTTGCCTTAAATAAAATTTCTTCATTTTCTATGTTCAAACATTTTTAGAGAGTTTTTGGGATAAAGTAATTACATGATGAAACATATAATGAAATTTTGTATATTTTTTAAACATTTTAATGTGAAAATATTGCATTTAGTAGATTTAAGTACCTTGCATACTTTAAATCACTTGCTCCAGTTTTTTTTTTTTTTTTCAGAACGTAGCCATTAGTCTGTCAGTTATGGCAAGTGTGTTGAAACCAGCCATTACATCCTGTGCATAACGCTGAATAAGCAGTGGGAAACACTCCTTAAGAGCATTGTGGAGTGCAGCACCTTTTGTGAACTGCAGATTGGGAGGAGGAAGCAGTCGTTCACCTGCAGGTAAATAAAGGAAAGCAGAGCAGCATGTGGTAATGGGGCCTATTCATGGCCCTTTGGAGCCATAAGGCCAACGATGAGTTTAATGCTATTGTCACACTCACTGCTGGTATCGTGTGCAGAGAAAGGCCTGCAGCAATCGCAAGCAGCTAACCACTTAAGTATATTTAACTATGACAAACAAATCCCATCCCAGTGACAGTAGTGAATTCGTTCCATGTGTGCTGTTATATAATCTTCACTGAGAATCAGTTGGCAATGGTCCGACAGCCTTTACAGCAACAGCCGCCAAAGGAAAAACACTGGTAAACTAATAATAAATTTGATTTGTTATATTTGTGAGAACACACTTCCTCTCAGACAAACAAGACAAGAAATAAATAGAAGCCAGTCAGGTGAACACAGAGATCATAGCTGGGGAGTAACTTTATTATAAAGGACAGCTTGTTGAAAAATGTAAAGCAGTTGGATTCACTGTGGTTTTTATCTTGATTAAGAAGGAATATTTTTCATCCTGTCAGATCCAGCTTGACTATTGTATTTCAAATACCACAACCACACTGTCTGACTTTCAATTTGATAACAGTTTGCCAGCTGGAGAAACGACAGGGTTACTGATTTTTCCGCCTGCCATTTCCCTTCATCTTTGCACCATTGTGTTCAATTTTGGATGTGTAATCTAAAAGTACATTCCCTTTTTCTGGTTCTTTTCAGTATGAGACACAGCTTAATAGCTTATCTTACCCATGGATGTCCTCACTGTAAGGGTGACACTTTGTTTCGGGAATTCGCCATGGTGTGATGTCTCAGCAGAGACACACAGTCCATGTTCAGCACAGACATTAGTGTTGATAAATGGACTGAAAGCTGGTCAAGATTTTTCATACTCTGCCAATTTTTTCTGGATATTTCTCAGGATGTGCATCATTTTAGTGATCAATACATTCTAATAAAGGCTCGCCATGGAGCATTTAAATGTCTTATATATATTTTGTAGTTGTATCACAATGCACTATGTTTTTAAAACAGCAGCTTGGATCATATTATACAAGCTGGGTTGATTAAAACAGACCTGTATCAGTTCTCTGTGGTGTAGTGAGGGAGTCACGGCCTCCTGTAAGCCTGTAAGTTAAAGGCCAGTGTTGCTGTCAGTGCTACCTGGAGTTTTAGCAGCCTGAGACATTCACATTCAACCAGAGATCTTTCAGGGTTTGATGATTTCAGTATTTTTAGGCTCAATATTAAAAAAAATAAACAAAGGATTTATCATTTCTCCACCTGAGTTTTTGTGCAGAGAAATCCTTGGGAAAGAAATCAGACTGGGCAATAACATTTACAGAACATATTTATTTAATTTCTTCTATTTACCAAATAAATAAAACAGAGAGAATCGAAACAGTCGAGTTTACTGCTTATGTCTGGGGTGTTGTTGTGTTATTGTGAAGTGTTTCTTGTATCTTTGCAAGGCTTTGGTTTTAATTGCTTAACAGAACTTTAAGTACCCCTTCACTTTAAAATATGTTTTTCTAATTGTTCCTCTCACATTTATCTGCTGCTGGCAAGAAAGTTTTTTAGTGCTCATTGAAAATAATGTTATGAAGAGGGTGTACAAACATGACTTTTGACACCACAAGTAATTTGGGAACAAATCCTGGACAAATATGGAACTAAACCCAGTTTGATGTTGACACTTGAAGCCTTTGATGCACAAACTCCAACAATGTAACTTTCAGTAAAGAAGGAGACATCTCCTGTGAAGTAGTTCAACTTTAAACATGGCACATCTTTTCATAATCATAGATTCACGATTTTTTAATTAGAAAGTACAACTATTTATAGTTATTTATAGAAAGGAATATCAGAAATACATTAGTAGTCAAAACTTACCATTTTACATATGATTTTGCAGTGTGTCTGGAGGGGATCTTGTAAAACTTTTAATAAATCAGATTAGAAAAGCGGAAAACTGAGTTTTTGTAATCTCTACATATATTTTTGAGGGCACTTACTAAAAGCCTGTTTTGTATTTTAGGTCATAAAAGATGGTCTGGTATCATCTCTTGATAAGAATGTTTGCACATTATCCTGTTTTAAAAATGTAAGGTCTTCAACTTTGGAATCAGAAATACCAACTGTGTATTTTTTTCAAACTACACCTTATGATAAAGTGTTGTAAGAAGAAAGTTATACAAATGTAAACTTTGAATTAAATCAAGCTGTGATCAAAATACCTGTGAACATTTTTTATTCTGCCTATAATAATTTGTCCGTTGTCTGTTGCTAGAAAGTAGAAATTCTCAGCGGAAACAGTCAACATATCAATCAGGATGGACAAAATATGAAAAGCACCTAAGTAAATCTGAGACATGAAAAAAATACTAAATGTTGTGTTTTAGTGTATTTTCACCAAACTTTCAGTTGCAGGTTTGGTCAAAGACAAGGACAAGACATTCTATTGCATCATTAGACTTTGGTTATAATGGCCAAATAGCCTTTAAAATTGAGCTTTTATGCTCTGTGAGAATAAAAAGGTTGTTTTTTCTTTATCGCATCGCTTATTACGTTATTTCAGCTGTTTTTATCCCCGGACTTTGGCTAAGGCTGAGAGGTTGACACTAATAAGTTAGCCTGCATCACACCAACAGCCTTTAAAAGACAACAGTGAATCACAGCGAGTGATAGCTTTGGTTGCTGGTGCCTCTCTGATGTCTGAACCCTAATCCTGATCCACAGAGCGGAATAACCCGGCATCTTGTCTCGCTGTGATGTCGTCAGATTTACAGAATTCGTCTGACTGCGTGTTGGCCCAGATACTGTCTTGTTGAAGTGCTGGCTATCTTTTATTCTGTCAAGCCGATGTGTTGGCAGAATGTTGTTCTCGCTCACATTTACAGGTATATCTGATTCACTTTAGCAGAACAGATAACAGCTCTGTTTGAATGAGCCTGTCTGTTCTGTGTGTGTGTGTCTGAGCCAAATAGTGATATCTTTCCTTTTCCCTTGCTCAATTTCCAGCTTTCCTACCACACTTATTCTTGTCAATGCAGCTGTGTGTGTGTGTGCGCGTGCGCGTGTGCGTGTGTGTGTGTGTGTGTGAGTGTGAGTGTGAGTGTGTGTAAGGTTAAAATTAAGTGGTAGGCGGATATTTGAATTTATGTGTGCATGCCTGCCTGTGCTTTTAAAGCAGTAATAGGAGTTCAGAGATATACCACACTGCATCTGGTACTCCATATTCTCATCTGATAGGTGCATTAGGTGAATCACAAGAGAAATGTACTGTACTGTGTGTACTTATAACACAAACTGCTGAGCCAGCAGAGGGACAGTAATGATGTGCTGTTCCAACAGGCCCAAACATGATGGCAGCGCACATTAAAGAGCCTGTTATCTTGGTTAGTACTTGTTAGCAGGAGAAAGGAAAGGACAACTGTTTGTGATGAGTAGTTAGCTCACATTATCAAGTTCAGATGTGTTGAGCGAGCAGCTCTCTTTCCTGGAATATTTCCTTTTTTCCTTTACCTCCTCTGTTCCCTTTTTTTCCCATTCTGTGTTCTTTAAATTGAATTTCTCCTTTTTTGCAGCAGGTTTTGTGGCCGTATCTCACCTGGCTTTTAACAACATCTCAATGCTCAGCGCTCAGCCTTTCTCTCTTTTTATCTCTCTCCTTTATCCTCTCGGTTCTGTTAAATTAAACGCCATCCTTATCAGGATGAAATATTGTAAATATTGGCCCAACGCAGGTGGGGAAGAGCAATTTGAAAGCAGGTCAAAAGACAAAATTAAATGTTTAACCAACAAATGAAGTGTATCGGTGCGTGAAATGACAAAGTTCGCTTCCCTAATATGTGCTGTCCTGTGTCTCTCTCAGGTATGTGGTCCTTCTCTGTTTCCGAGCTGGCCATCCCGGGTGCCGAGATAGGCCGCATCTCGGCAACAGACGCCGACCTGGGCGAGAACGCCAAGCTGGAATATACCATCCTGGAGGGGGAGACGGGGGACACTTTCAACATCACTGGAGTGAACCAGGAGGCGGTCATCACACTGAACAAGGTGAGGGGAAAGATGAAAGAGGCACAGCAGTAGACAGATGGAGGGAAGGATTAAAAAAGATTGTATGGGTTGAGGAAGAGGAGAGAAGGGTCATTTGGGTGTCACTTGAGAGAAGACAGCTGGGTGAGGGAGCTTAAAAAAGAAAGGTGCTGGTTTGTAAAGTCACAAGGAAGAGAGACTACAGAGGAGAGGAGGAGAGGAAAAGATGACGGGGGCAGTGACAGGTAACGTGGACAGGTTTTTGAAAGACAGCTTTGTTTTCATAAGTCAAAGCATCGGAGACAACATGTTATCCGAGCCCATTAACCTTTAATAACCTGCGAGAACACAAAGACTCTCTGTGAGCCCGTACCATTTGACAAGATTCATCTCAGCCGCCTTTCAGCGCGGGACAGGTGATCCATATTCATCTCACCTTCTCTCTGTATTTGACTCCCATCAGATGAGAGTGTTTTGATGGGTTCCTGACAAATGAATTTCCTGTTTGATTCACTGTGAATCAGCCTCCCTTTTTTATCAACATTCCCATCTGTTTTGAGCAAACATAATGAAACATCCGTACATCCGAAACTCAGTCAAAGCACGAGGCATCCAAATGCAAATGTTTGCAGCGGCTGAATGTAATTTGCAGCAAAAGTGTTTTGACCAGTTCTAAAGGTGTTTTGACTGCTGCCTCTCAGCAGAGGGTTTCCCTGCAGAGCGTCTGCATGTACAGAGGGATCAATGAGGCTTTGCCCTTCCATCCCGAGCTCAGCTGGCTAATAGTTCCCTTTACTGTAATGTTAGATGATTTCAATTTCAAATAGTCATTGCCTAAGCTGCCTGTCATCTCCAATAATCACATTCTTATGAAGATGTGTGTGCACGTGGGGGGAGATGAGTGCTGACACACAGCTCATTACCAACCTTGTTAAGGTGCATACGTGTCTGTGTCAGGGGAAGGGCCCCTGTGTTCACATGTAATGTAGACTTCAGGAGGAGGAGGTCCCTGTGTAGGAGGCATGTCTGAGACATTACGCTTTCATTTCAGTCGAGCCCTGCAGAAATGTTTCAGACACATTAATAAGAACACAGGTTTGTCTGCATGTTTGTAAGCCACCGCTCTGATCTGCAGAGTGTCAGTCATTAAGAGTGTGTTTCTACAGGCTTGTTGTGTAACTCGTGTGCACGCATGTGTGGATGCTCAGATAGGCATGACACGTGTTTCATGCTATTTTTGCCTTTATGAAAGAATATAACAGCAGCAAATCAGCAAATTCAATGAAAAGCAACAATAAACTGATTCCAACTGCTGCCTTAGTAGCAAAAAACAGATATATTTTTTTTTTATTTGCCTTTGCCATAGAGCTCATAAAACCTCACAAATTCAGCATTGCACTGTACATTTCTTCATTAACATGAACACCCACATGTAGTCAATTTTGACTTAATTCCACATGGGGTTGCAATCAAAAAAGCTACCAAGCTGTTGCACACCAAAGCAGCACTGCACAGTGATGTGCATGTAGCATGTATGACCAGTAACTTTGTCCATAAGTCTTCCAAATAGCATCAGTCACAAGCACCTGAGTTAAACAGTGATCACAGATTTGCATTTGTGGTTTCCTGACTCCAGAGCAAAAGACAAACTGCCGGTGGGGATCTTCGTAAACACACCTGAAAATGACCCAAACCTTTTTTTGTTGCGGATCATAGCTGGTAACAAGAGTTGTGTCTGCAGCTGAAATCCAAAGACAAAAAAAAATTTGAGAATGCAGTAGTCCCTAAGAGTGAGGATGGCACGCCAGGTCAGGTAGACAATGAGGAAACTTTCAGGTCAATGTTTGTTTTTATGTGTGTTTATTTATTTAAATGAGAAAATACCTAAATTGTTCATTGCAGTGTCCCAGAGCCCAGTGATGTCTTGCTTGCCTGTTTTGTCCAAAGAACTGTCAAAACCCCATAAAAAAAAATCAGTTTACAATGAAAGTAAACATTAAATTCTTCTTTTTAAGAGGCTGTAAAATAGCAAATGTTTGCCATTTTTTCTTATTATATGACTTAAATGATGAGGTGATTCCGAAAGTTTCCCCCCAGACATATTTTAGAATTGTACAGAGATTCTCTGCCTTTCATAATAGTTTGTGTCTCATGGAGTATTTCCAAAAAAAGTCAAATTACCTCATTAAAATTCTTTAATGAGATTCTCTAATGAGGTGTTCTTTAAAAATTACATCCACTCCTCCTACATTAAAAATGCAGAATCTATGAATATGCAAATATTATTCATTTTAAAAGTTAAACCACTGGACACAAGATGTCTGCTTCACAAAAGTGCATTTTCATTGTATTTAAAGTTTCCACATCACACTTGTCTATGATTGGGCTGTGCTCGGCTCCAACTTACTTCTTGTTCTCTTGCACATTTAAAGATGAGGACAGAGAGACTTTCCTTCATAAGCAGATGAAAATTAAAACAGCCTTTAGTGTTAAACTCTGAACAGAAGTACATTAGGTTTACCCCAGTATTCTGTTACTGCTGGTACATGATGTGCGGGCATGCACTGATTCAGTTACTTGCCTTCCTGCCTCACCGTTTAGCTATTTATATCAAAACATGATCAGATGATGAGTGCCACAATTAATGAAAAGCTTCTGCTCCATGCAGCAGCAAAGGTGCAGCACAGAGTAGCAGGATTTGGAGTTCACTTTTCACGTGGGAAATGTGAGACTTAGTGATCTGGTTTACAAGTGAAAAGCATTAGTGCCAATTTGGCAATATTTTACATTTAAACTCAAAGCTTTTGGGAAACCTGATAACATCAAGGACTAACAAAGGGTTAGTTACTTTGCTTAGAAGTTGGAAATGTGCTACCTGTCACTTACAGCTCTTCATATAACTGCTAACTGTGACCGTGCCTTCTTGTTGCATTATTTCTTGCATCGCATCAATGAACTTGCTGTCAATGAACATCATGAACCACAGTTTATTATTTATACATTCATTTTTGAACAGTAGCTAAAAATGATAAACTGACTGACTAATTTTATTTCCTATTACTACTTTATAATAAAAATCAACTTGTATTCCACATGTTAAAATGCTTTTAATGTGAAGCTGCAGCAGTAGGAGATTGTTCAGATTATCTGAGCAGTTCCCTGATGCAGCGCCCAGCAGATGATGTTGTGCTATTACTGGTGTTGTCATGAGTTTATTGACCTGTGGGATAAAGTCCTTATTACAGCATCTGTAACATACATCATTCTTTAATGTGTAGAGCGAACATCAAAGTTAAGAAATAATGAGCAAAGCACATTTTTGAATGGAGTGGAGTTTAAAAATTAATGGTCAACTGGCCATTTAGTCAATCAGTCTGCCAACTGCTTCAGCACATTTTGTCCTTCTGTCGAATAGATGGCATCGGTCGTCAAGTCTTACAGACTGCCTGGAAACACCAAATGTCACCACTGAAGAAGAATTTTCTACATTTGGCAGCTTCTATTTTTCAGAAAACTCTAAGTTAAAGAGAAGCCTCCACAGCTGTATTACTATAAAATTCTCTGAAAGCTCATCAAAATGTTCCTCTAGTTTCTCAAATGTTGCAATTTGGAATATTTTTAAATTTTTAGAAAATAGAGACAATCTGCATAAAATAACAGCAATTTGGCAAAAATCTGTCGCATAAAATTGTGTTCAAACAGCCGTACTAGTGAAGCCCCTGTGAGTTTTTCCTGTGGAGTGCACAAGTTTTTTTGTGTGGCTCTTGAGGTAAGATAGCCACACATACTGGTGAGAGTGTGCATGAATCCCCATCTCAGTTTTCAGTCGGTTGGATTCGTTAGAAACAATCTTCACCTGGAGGTGGTGTGTACAGCAGGATATCCAAGACCGCTATGAGCTCCTTTGAAGAGAAGCAGAGAGGCAGGGAGATGACTGGATGAAGCGAGAGATGCAAGAAGAAAGAAATGGAATTCAAGGACCAAGGAATGAGGAGAAACAGAAGGTATGAAGTAGAAGAGAGAAGCCAGAGGGAGAAATGTTAAAATGAGGTCCTGAGAGGCAGTGACAGCAGAGAGTGGAGCCTAACAAGGGAGAAAGAGCATGAAGGAACAGGAGAGAGAGGTGCAAAGAGACAGGGAGAGATGCCGAGACAGCAAGAGCTGCAAAATCAGTGACAGCCATTGAGAGAAATTAGCACAGCCGGAGACTCAGAGACACAGGGAGGTAGAAATACTCATGCAGAAAGATAAAAATGAAAAATAAATAATAAAAACCAAGAGCTAAAAAACCCTTTTAAAGATAGAGAGGGAGGCAGCATTGCAACAAGAAGACAGAAGAAAGTGAGAGGAAGCCGTGGAGGGAAAGAAAGGAGCAACCTGCTGTGTGCAAAAGGAGAATCGATCAATTCAACATGTGCTGGACGAACGGCAACACTGGTGAGAAAATTACATGTAAACAAATACAGTAAACGCCTCCCACCCACAAACATTCCTCCTACTGGATTCAGCTGCAGCAATCTGACAGAGACAAACAAAACGTACAATTAGTGTTTTCAACATGGCCTCCTTCATGTTGTTCTGCGTTTCCTTTTAATCCCCCTGCAAATGCACCGAGAGAGGCACAGACAGAGATTAGACCAGGGAGGCTCGCTATGGGGGAATATTAAAAAATCGAAGACTCACAGGTTACATGTTGATTCATCCTCGACACTTGCTAGCTAAAGTAGAACACACATTGAATATTAACAGATGTTTCGAGGCAGCGTTTCAGGTGGGTGTGTTCCAGTAAACTCTTCACACGAACAAAAAAAAAAGAAGATCTGACTTTAGTAGGTTAAAAGGGATTTAGCCTCTCAGGGAATCCACGCACAGCTAATGAAAAACATGTAAGATAGGCTACAACTAATAGAATTAAAACAAACAAAGCGTAAAATTAGCGCTAAGCTCCCCCCTGTAATTTCCACTTTGTTGAACAAACAAAACAACCTAAGAAAAAAAAGAGAGAAGAAATTAAACGAAACAGCCATGCTTTTCTTTTTAAAAGCAAGTGTGCGTATGCTTAATGTGCATTAATAATGACACGTCCATTCTTCCCGAGTCAGAGGACTTTCAAACTGTGAAGGGCTTCGACAGGGGAGCGGGATGATCTGAGTGCCCTCGGAGAAGGAAGGATTTCCGAGCGGAACAATTTGTGCTGCCACAGAGTCGGCCTTGACCTTGCTGGTCATCTCACTGCTGTGGGCTGAATCTCTTTAACCGTTGATCTAAGATGCACACTCCCTGACACTCACACACACACACTCACACACAGCTGCACACCTGCAGGCACAGATACACTGAATGGAGCCGCACGCCTACACAAGCACCAGTAAACCACAGAGAGATATACAGTATACGGAGGCACACATCAATACAACATACTTGACCTTGCAAGCTCCCTGTGTTTAAACTGCGAGGAATGAGAGAAAAAAGAGCCGCAGCCAGGCGCGACTGCTCATTTAAAGACGGCGAGGGATGACGCGCTCGTCCTCACCTCAGAATGATGTGTCAGATGAGAGAGGTGGGTGGGCGCCTGAGCTGAGGGGATGGGGGCTAGGAGGAGGAGGAGGGTGGGGGAGTAGATTAGGAAAAACCGGAGTCAATAGAGGGAGCTGCAGAAAGGAGTTGGGAGACACTTAAAATGAGACAGAGAAGGAATTTGTGATGACAAAATGGAGGAGAGGGAGAGGGAGAGGGAGGTAAGCCGAGGGAATCAGACAGATGAAGACGAGGAAGACGGCGGAACACGTGCCAAGGAGAAGGAGGAGGAGGAGAACAGGGCGAAGGCATGGAGGAGAGGAGCGGGTTAGGCAGGGACACGCGAGAGAAGCTGGGTCATTAGCAGCCTGCAAGTCAGGGTGGCGACTGAAGCTGCCTGCTGCTTATCATTGCTTATTTACTGTCAGTCCCGCAGAGACCCCCAGCAATAAAAAGATTTCCCTCCCTCCCCCACTCTCTCGTCCTCTATCTACACGGCCACCCCCTTCACACACCCCCCCGTCCCCACCCTCACCCCCTCCACCTCATCGTCAGCCGCTGTGCCTCTCTCTGCATTTTGCCGCTCTCTCTGTATCTGATCTCCCCACACATGTCCAAATATTTAGAGCAGGGAGACACACAGGCATTGAAAGTCAATGCAAACACACACACACATACATGGAGCCTCCCCAACCCCATCTCTTGCTCTCTCGCCTCGTCCCCGCTCTGGTTCGTATCTGGAGGCCATGTCAGACACTGTGTGTTGTTTGTCTGTGGCTCTGACTCAGCTCAGGTCTGCTTCATTCAAATTCACAAACACACTTACACTCACACACACACTCATTTTATAAAGACACACAGAAAGACACACAGGCATGATGCTGATTTGTGAACACAAAATCAGCCACATGCTAACACTCACACGGGCTATTCACAGACATTTTTGATTCATTTCCCCTCTGTGGTTGATCATCTCTTTATTCTAGTCTTTTCTTCTGTTCTTCTCTCTCTTTTCTCTCTGACCGCTTCGCTTTGCTCCACTCCAATTATTTACTTATTACATATTGCCACTAATGAATGTTCATATTGCTGCTAATAGATTTTTGATACAGCATGTGAACAAGGCCACAGTGTAAGTAGCAGGTAATTGAAGAATTAGCTGAACGCTTTCCAGTGTGGGAGCTCCTTGACATTGCTCTGCAGCAGTGCCCCCTAATGGCCAGAGGGTGACATTTATGGCAGCTCTAACTGATGGCTGATGGTTGAGGTTTCCTTAAAATCAATAAACTAATCAAAATCTAATCAACCGCTACAATGAGGAGCAATTAGAAGAGAAGGAGAAGACATAAACAGTCTTGTCATGTTGAGCCGATGTTCACAGCTGCTTGACATGTAAATTAGACTTGAGATGATTTAATATTTACTCTAAGGCCTTGTGTGTTTTCACTTTAAGAGCCTTTTTAACCACTGAAGCAGGAAAGAAACTTCCAAAACACATAAGGATAATACCTTTATTTTGTTTGTATATACACATGTGTGTGAAAATACACACGTGTGTTAAATAGCATGTGCATAACAAAGTGGGATCACTATCACAAGGCATGTAGCAACATCATTAATACCAATCCAGCTGTGTCCCGGTTCTGGAGCTTCTCTTTTGAGGGAATGTTTTTGGGGTGCTGTGAGCTGTGTAAGCCTGCTATTTGTGCGCCTTTCATTCCTCTTACCTGGGGGACAAGCTAGCTCGCGCATGTGTCAGTTTGCTGTTATTATTTCCATATGCTCTCACTTAAAACGGCTGGCTAATCCTCGGTCACACGCCGGCAGCGCGCCCAGGATTATCTGTGTTTGTTTTCTCACGCGAAGGAGAGATTGTGTTAATCTCCTCAGAGGGAACAAAAAGAGAGAGAGAGAGAGATAGAGACAGAGAGAAAAAGAAAAAGAGACCAGTGTCTTGCTCATAAGTTGGGGGGAAAAAAAGGAAGACATGGGACATCTGAGAGAGAAATAAAACAGGAGACAAGAGACAAGTAACAGAGAGAAGGGAGGGCGGCGGAGGAAGAACAAAGTCAAAAGGAAGATTTAGAAGAGTCTTTGTTCTCTCAACTCTGCAGTTGTGCTTGTTGGCAGAAATGTCCAAAGCTGCGTTTGTCATCAGACAAACGTGATGTATGATCTTGATTTAGAATGCACAAAATCAAGAAAGGACTCAAGCTGCCAAGGACAACAGGGCGACGAACACACACAAACATACACACCACAGACCATGCACGTTCATGTCCTCGTAGGTTAGCACACATATTCATGTGCTCACTTGCTTTTTGCACAAATTCACAAAATCTTTTTTTGCTTTTCATTAATTTAAGAGCACTCAGTGAGAAACACCACCTCTGTGATTTGAAACCTTCCCCTGCAGTAATGTACATTTTACTGTAATGCATGCAAACACTTTAACACACACACACACACACACATTTTTTGTGGACCAAGCATGATTGCCTATGAGTCGTCCTCTTTGAGCAGAGATTTATTATGTATCACCAGTGTAGCATGCAGGTTAGCTAATTAATTTCTGCTAACTGAGAGGCAAATTTAGAAGGGAAGTTGTATAGAGAAATTTGAATTTCAAAACGAACTGTAGGAGCACCGCGTGGCAAGACAGGAGGAGGTTACACTCATAGAGTGTGTGTGTGCGAGAGGAGGGCAACATTTACCAGAGATAAGTGACTGTGTAAGCATGTACGAGAATGGCAAACAATGATTAGTTTCACTGTCAATAATTTGTTTACTGGCTTTTCTATTATAAATTGCTGTTTGTGTCTGTCATGAGTCTGAAAATAGTAAATAACGCCCATAACATTTTGCCAGCACCCAAGATAAAGTCTTCAAATTACTTGCTGTGTACAACTACCTGGTCAAAGCCGAATGATATTCAATATACAATGATATGAATTTAAGAAAAAAAACAATTGAAAATTTGGAGCCAGTGAATTTTTTGGCATGATTTAAAAAGATGAATTAATTAAGATATTTAATTTTTCTGGTAATGGACCAAATAAATTATCACCAATAAAGCATATGTACACATATTTTGCAGTTGTTTAAGTTGGAGAAAATGCGCAAAGAGAGGTGGTAAATGTGACGAAATGGTGCAGTTGAAGAGAAAATTAACACTAAATCCAGTCAAAGAAGCTGAAACATCACATGTAATGTAATTTTACTG